>JAOTQE010088873.1:0-14922 GCA_025631205.1 Nesometra sesokonis
GATTTTCCTATTGAAAGTACACATCAAAGGGGTGCACATTCTTAAATTCACGGCTCATATTTTTGGCCAAAATTCAATTTTTCGGTCGTTAAATTGACAAAAATAAATCTCACTATTTTTGGATCTCCAAACTTTGGAGCTCTGATGTTTATAAAGGAGGAATATACTGTACAGCTAGGTTGAGGGTCCCTAATGATCAGCTTTGGCTGGATGGACCACCCTCATTAAATATTGTTCAGATAAATAAATAAAATAAATCAAGTGCAAATTTATCCAATTATCCATTGTGATAAGACTTGACAAAACTTTATAATGGGGATGTACACCTAATTTTTTGAAATGTCCATATTGTTCAGTTTTTGGGACAGTTTAAAATGAGTCAAGTTTTATTTGACTTCATGATTTTAAGACTTAAAAAATACAGGGCCATAGCAAGCATGTGACAGAGATAATGTGCTTGCCACATCTAAAATTCACAAATTTCCTTGATATTGTGGTGTTTCTACAACACATGATCATTTAGTTTACTACTAAAACCCAAAATAGGTTTGCCTTGCCACTTTTCACTTCTACAGTTCTGAAAATATTTGTTTTAGTTTAAAACCTCTCTTGAATATGTAATCAGTTTGTGAGATATCATTATACCAGAGTACTTAAACCAACAATGTAAAGCGGGTGGCTCGGTATGCATTTTTTTTCCAGCAATTCCAAGCGATCTGTGTTTCCAGTAGATGGTATGAATTTCATAGAGAACACTAGCGTGTTGGGACCCTTGCGGGTTGCTGACACTCGCTAGGTGATCTCCTTGCAATTCCATAAAATCGACTTCCCAAAAAATGGAGAAACATATACCCTGCCTCTCTCTTTATACCCACACTGACCTACTTCGTGTGAAACTCGCGAGGTCGCTATGGAAATACACAAAATCTCTCCAGTCTGCTTGAAGACACCGTGTCCACAAACAAAGTGATTCCTTGCAATTTGAAGTGGACTTTGGATCCGTGAGTTTGAGGGTTTTATACTTAGCAATTTCACTTGCGGATCCAAGCTAGCGCATGCGGAATGTTTTGGACAATCTGAAAACCTTGCGGACCTGTGCGTCTGCACTCCCGCAGATTAATCGTTGGCAATTTTTTGGTACTTACCAGGAAACAAGTACAGAGATTGCTTGTATCCCCTTGAAATCTTATAAAAATGCTTTAGAATCACTGAAAAAATAGCATAATAAGCAACTCGCTTTTTGACTCTTTTTGTGGTAGCCTTACACACAAATCTTGCACTGCTCAGTATGATAATTCTAATCGGTATGAATTACTGGTTAGTTACATTCCTATGTTACTAATATAATGTGGTGTGTTTAGCCATTTAATTATAATTATTTTAACATCATGAACAAGTCTGTTGATATTTTCAAGTTTTATGTAAATCTATAAAAATATATCACGTGTAAGATTTGTATTGCCTGAGAATATCCCATTAAATATATTATAAATGTTAATGCATTGCTAGTGAATATTCACATTGAATATATTCAATAATTACCATCATTGTAAAATATATATCATGGTATTTATGATTCAATGAATATTCATATGATAAGCTGAATATTCCTATTATTGCTAGTGAATATTCACATGGAATGTATTCAATAATTACCATCATTCTAAATATTTATAATATTTATGATTCAATGAATATTCATATAATAACCTGAATATTCATATTATTGCTAGTGAATATTCACATGGAATATATTCAATAATTACTAGCATTCTGAATGTTTATCATAATATAATATTTAAATGATAATTTGAATTTTCATATTGCTAGTAAATATTCACATTGAATATATTTAATAATTACCATCATTCTAAACATATTTGTAATTCAAGGAATATTCATATGATAAACTGAATATCCATATGGAATTTATTCAATAATTACCAATATGATATTTAAATATGCTAATAATATTCATGACCATTAATATTTATGTGGTAAACTGAATATTTACTAGTGATGATTTTGAATATTATGACTATAGTTAAAAAAAAATCATGCTTTGATGATTACTGTAGATACAACTAAATATTTGTTATTGCGTATAACTTATTTTAATTATATTTTCAGCTGTGAATTTTAACTTAAAAAATATTGATATTGGTAGTGACAAACATGATTTTTAAAGTATTCCTATTAATATTCATGACCTGTTGAATATTTATATGAAATTATAATTATTCATGTTATTACTAGTAATGTTTATTATAATTATGCATATTAACTAGTTATGAATATTTTTATTGAGCTATGCATTCACATTGCTAGTGAAAGAAGTTTATCCACTTGAAATATTCATAAAATAAAGGTAATATATGTGTTATTAAAGTAATTTCGTATTCTTGATGTATAGATGTTCTGTCATCTATCTGTCATCACAATCCATATAGCAATAAAAAAATGTCAATAAAAAGGAAAAATTCATTAAATCCACTCATGTTACAACATGAAATGAGATCTTGTTAGATATTATTGATCTTGTAACATCAGGAAGTTTAATAATTGTTTTTTGGCAATCATTGATGTGTTCATTGTAATATTGTTTTATGCACAGACAATTGTTAATATAATACAGTAAAATATACATGAAAAAAGTGAATTCGCATTCAAGCCTATACTGTGTAATGTGTTATAAGTATTTATAATACATTTTATTAAATTAATTGTTGTTGAAAGCATATTCCTATTTCTCTCTGTAGTATTACATTGCTGATTGAAACTGTAAGATGTCTAGGGCTACCTAACATACTAGAAAATATACTACTAGGGCTACCTAACATACTAGAAAATATATTACACTGTTAATTGAAACTGTAAGAAATCTAGGTGTACCTAACATGCTATAAAATATATTACACTGTTAATTGAAAATGTCATACCACTAGGGACCCCTAACTTACTAGAAAACACATCACATTGAAAATTATCTGAAAGACTAGGACTACATTAAACCTACTGGAAAATATTTCTTAAATGGAAGTATCTATTATGATATAGTTTATTCATAGATAATTCTTTCATTTATATTCCTTTATATTCCCTGTATTTTCACACCCCATGTCTTGTCGCTGCAATCCTTTATGCATTATAGTGAAATTGTAAATGATTATTTTGATCGTATTGTGCTTTACCCAAAATCAGTATTTTAAAACTGTATTAGAGGGACCAGTTTTATTCTTTAGGTTTTAAATTAAATGACAGAAACTATGCGGTTGATTTTATTGGATCTTTTAAAATAAACATCTGGTATTATATTAAAAGATGTTTAAAACCGGCTACTAATATTGCTTGAACGTAAGGGAGTTGTTTTTTAAATGGGAGAGGGAGTGGTGATTTCTAACTGGATGACCTAAGGTTTGATTTGTAACATGCACATCTATTTTCTATATCATGTATAGCCAGCAAGCAAATTGTAGCAGCATTTATTGTCACCTATATACATGTTTATGCTTCAAGCGATAGGATATCTGGTATTTTATGTAGCAGCATTATATGTTGTCATAAAATTAGATGGTGTTGCTACATGCTACAGAAAATAAGCTACTACCAATTTGGTTTTTAGCATCCCAATTGCTATGCTACATTTTAGAATACAGTATATGTAATCTATATACAGTATACACCTACTTTATCATCTGTATATTTATGTAGCATAAAATTAGTATGCTCAAGCTTGTATCAGGTGTTTGTATTTGCATATTGTATGTTTTACAATGTACTAGCTTGCAACAAATGCTTGCATTAGCATATACATGTGTTACTACATAAACCAATATGTTACTGCTGATATCAGATGTTCCTATGTAATAGCATACATGTGTTGCAAGCTACGACCATGCATCAGATGTTTGCATTAACATATGCATGAGTTACAACCTTAACCGATATACTACAGCTTTTGCTCATGCTCACGTGTATTAGCATATACATGTGTTGAAAGCTATTATCTTGCATCTGATGCTTATATTAGCATATGCATGTGTCTGAACTGATCTGAACTGATAGTTTACAGCTTTTATCAGGTGTTCATATGTATTAGTGTATGCATGTGTTGCAAACGTAAATAAGATACCTGCATTAACATATGCATGTGTTCCAACCTGAACTGATATGCTACAGCTTGTATCAGATGCTCCAATGTATTAGCATATGCATGTGTTACATGCTATTATCTTGTATCAGGTGCATGTTTTAGCATATGCATGTCTTACAGACTACTAATGGTGTAACATTACAATATTACTGTATCCTCCGATGTGTTATACATGCAATTATGAAATGTGTAATAAATAAATGTTTCAGCTTCAACTTGTTCTTTCTGAAGTGTCTTGTTCTAAATATGTCAGTAAAGTTACTAAGTTAATAAATGCTGAAGGTGATGGTGATTAAGATTACATACCAGTACTATTCACAGATACTGATGATACTGATTGATGAAGATGATGCAACTGATAGTGATACAGTTTATACTGTTGATGATGATGATGTTGATGCTACTAGTGATCAAAATGATATTGAATCTGATAATGATGATATTGATAATACCATTACTGATGGTGATACTTATTATTGATGCTGTTACTGATGATGATACTTATTATGACAATGATGATGCTGATAGTAATTATGGTGATGATACCGATTATGATGATGATGATGATTATGATATTGATGATGTTAGTGAACTAAGCTGCCAATTGTCCCGTCCTATTACCAATGGGAATCATCATTAAACTGCCACCTATCACAGGGAGTTTGGCCCTCTTACAATCAATACCCCCTCAATGTGGGGATGGGGCAGCAGTGTAACTACACCAGCCTTTGGTGATGATCTTACTATAAATGGATGGAATTTGTTGTGCATTGATGCATTCAACTCGCTGCTCGCCTCTGTTACCTTACTGAGGACGTTGTTGTGCCTCAAATTGTACAAGCCATCTCCAGTATGCCCTTTTCCCTGCAAGCATGCACCGATCCAACTAATAATGATTATGATGATATTGATTATGATACTGACGATGTTGTTAGTGATTAAGATGATGATACTGATTATGATGCTGATACTGTAACTGATGGTGATACAGATTATTGTGAGACTGATAATGATGATAGTGATTAAGATGATGATAGTGATACTGATGATTATACTGATGATGCTGTAACTAATGGTGATACAGATTATTGTGAGACTGATAATGATGATAGTGATTAAGAAGATGATAGTGATACTGATGATGATACTGATGATGCTGTAACTAATGGTGATACTGATTATTGTGAGACTGATAATGATGATAGTGATTAAGATGACGATAGTGATACTGATGATGATACTGATGATGCTGTAACTAATGGTGATACTGATTATTGTGAGACTGATAATGATGATAGTGATTAAGAAGATGATAGTGATACTGATGATGATACTGATGATGCTGTAACTAATGGTGATACTGATTATTGTGAGACTGATAATGATGATAGTGATTAAGATGATGATAGTGATACAGATGATGATACTAATGCTGCTGTTACTGATGGTGATACAGATTATTGTGATACTGATTTTGATCCTGATATGATGCTGATAGTGATTATGATGTTGATACTGATTATGGTGATCCTGTTATTAAGATGATACTGTAACTGATTTTAATACTGATGAAATTGAAGATGCTAATAGTGATTAAGATGATGATACTGATTATGATACTAATTATATTCCTGATACTGTATACCTGCCAACTTTTTTTGGCTCCAATGCGTGAGACTAACCCTGCCTCCACTATCTGGGCCATATCCTCTCCCATTTCGATCTGACAAAAAAAAAACAAAAAAAAACCTCATCTCACCATTTTTGGGCCGTTTCTGAATATCTCAGTTTTGGTGCGGTTTTTACCGTATTTTGCTCCATATTGTGTCATATACGTGAGAAAAACTATTGAAACGGCTGTTTATGATTGAGAATTTTGCTAATGCGTGAGATAAATTAATTTATGCACGAGATGTCAAAAATAGGCTCCAATGCGTGAGAGTTGGCAGGTATAATACTGATTATTGTGATACTGATGATGCTGAGATGATAGTGATAGTGATTATGATGATAATGATGATGATGCTGGTAGTGATTATGATGATGATAGTCATACTGATTATGATACTGATAATGCTGATAGTAATTAAGATGATAGTTATACTGATTATGATAGTGATGAAGTCGTTAGTGATACCAATTATTGTGAAAATGATAAGTGTTATTTTTTCAAAGGGAAGCTTATCTAACTAATCTGAATTTGACTTTGAAGTCCATTACAGATTCAAATCCATCCAATCCCAAGTCATCTATATTTCTATTGGCACCAACAAGCATGAGAAGACCACCATCATTCACATCATCAAGATAAAAACTGAACTGGTGTTAAAAAACAAAACATGTGCACGTTAAACTGGCATTGAACATGCCACTGCACAGAAACACAAGTAAAAAAATTCATGCCTATACTATGCACAATGAATTTTGCCTTAAAGGATAACTGGTTGGTCGGGCATGGGTAACACAGTTTTTTTAGGTCCGACGACGACGACGACGCCGACACCGCCGCCGCCGCCGCCGGCGTCGTCGGTGATGATGATGATGGTGATGATTATGAGATGGTGGTGGTGATGATGATGATGATAATGATGATGGTGATGATGATATTGATGATGATGATGATGACGATGACGATGATGATGATGATGATGAATATGATAGCTATATATGTGGATCTGCCAACTTTTTAAACTAATATATAAAATTTATTTTATGGCTATCATTTAAGGAATTGCCATAATTTTCAAAATTAAGTGGATCAATTCCAGACAGACTGACTGACCCAAATTTTTAATTTTGTGCTTGGTCAACAGAATTTTTTTATAGGCCTGAGATGAGAAATAAGATTTACATTCGTAAGACCTAGTGGCTTCGGAAAGATTTACTTACTCTTTACATATTTATTACATGCGAAATACTGAATTTGAATTCTGATGAACAAATCTTGAATAAATAATCTCAATATCTTGTATCAGTTGCATTGAAAATTGTTTTAAACCATTATATAAATTTCAAGTATTTTAATTAAAAGTATAATGTCTGAATATATAGGTCTAGGGTCACTCTTAAATGAGAATTCTGAAACCGGGTCTCAACCTACAACAAACTGAAAACCTCAGCAAAGAAATTAAATCATTTCTAATGCCAGGTTTTTAAATCAAAACAAGGCTGTGGTTAGTTAAATTTTATTGTCTGGATCAAATTTAAGTCACAAAATCTTTACAATGAAAATAAAATCCATTGCAAGAAAGCCTTAATGGTACTTGGTAACTAGTAATTGTTTGTGCTTTTCAATGTAAATTATTCAGACCATGGCTTTAAACTGAATACCTAGTTCAACACAATAACAGACATATTTACTCCAATTTCAATGCTTGTCTACTTTATTTAAAATACAATAGGTTGATTTATATTTATTAAATATGCGAATAGCATAATGTAGTAATAGAGCGTAATTTATTATGAGCTGTCTCATAAATTTAAAATGATTTTTTGATTTATGTTGTCACAATAAATACAGGATAAAATCTGTTAGCTATAGCACCATACAAAGTAGGGGAGGATCCAGGATTATGAGGAGGGGGGTGGGGGATGGGGACTACTTCAGATTGGGGTGGCCATGTTTTCAGTCCTAAATCGGTCATGCAAGGGTTATTCCCCTTATTTTGCATGTCTCACGACTATTCAAGTTACACTTATCAGATAGAAAAATAGAGGGCAGCAGTGGCAGCGCCAGGAATTCCCGGTTTTTCAATTTGACAAGCAAAAAAAAACCTCGCTTGGACCTTAAATTTCTCCCCAACGTGGGGGGGGGGGGCACTTCAGTGCCCCCACCCACCCAATAGCGCTGCCACTGGAGGGGAGGGAGAGCATGTAACAGAGGAAAGGCCCTACAATCCCTATAATACAAATCCACCCCCATAAACTACATAGCTTGTTATGTAGTTATGTAAATAATTTGGAAAAATACAGTATTGCCCTGTATAAGCTCACCCAACACGAATTCTACTAACGTTTCGAAACTTGGGTATAACAAAGTCTCCGGGATTGTCCTGGAGTCTCCAAGAATTTTGGATCATCTCCCGGACTCCCGGAATTTTCAAATTTTCTCCCAGAATTTAGTTTATCCAGGAAATTCTCCAGGATTTGAAAATTGTTCATAATTAGACCATATTTTTGGCCTATTTTTTCAAAATATTGGTTGAAAATAAGGAAAAGTGAAGTTTAACAACGTTTTTATGAAGAGTAATGGCATACATTACAAGTGACAAAATCAGAACTACTGTTTCATAACAAGCAATGTGTTTAAACATGGGTATTTTACACACATTTAATGAAGTGTACACATTACAAATGGTGTACGGATAACCACATGTAAGTCTCCAGAAATTCTGTTTTTACAACTTGGGACCTCTGAGTATAAGCCTACCTAAAAAAATTAACCGTTATTCATTGTTCAAGATTAGTGGACGTATACTAGGGTATATGTCCACATGGGTCATGCTGTGGCAAAATCACCAAGTTGTAGAAGTTAGTTGGAAGTTATTATGAAATAAGAAAGTAACTAACAGAAAATATAACAAATACAAAAATAATTTTTTGTGTATTTTGTCCCGTAAGTTCAGTTATACATAACTATTTTGATAACTGACAACTAATTTTAAAGTGTAATAAGGGAAATCACTAAAAAACTGTAGGCCGACAAGTAGAAGACTGTCATCGGATCTGGAAACCACACACACATGAAGCGAAGGTTTAGTCATGTGACCGTTGTATGACGCAGTGAATGCCGGCTTAACATGTATTTAATAACAACTCCAATTTTAATTTTGTTACAACTTGGGTGGTTTTGTTACAACTTGGGTGGTTTTGTTACAACTTGGGTGGTTTTGCTATGCCATGCCCGATATGTGGCAGAGCTAAGCTAAAGAAGGAGTAAGTCAAATTTTGTCATTTCTACCAAAATAGGTAGAAATGACAAAATGTTCATTTTTTTCAATTTTTCTTTTGTTTAAAAAAAACGTAGTGTTTAAACATGCAACTTATACTCTACGTTAACAATTTTCCAATATATCATCAATAAATGTTTACAAAATGCAATTTTAAATGACTGTGCTTAGTCATAACATACTGATAGAATTTTTAAAACGCATATTTTTTAAAGGTACGCTGTACTACGATTGTTCATAACTTTGCAAAGAAACTTTTATGAATCTGATTTTTTTTTGCATGTATGTTGTTAAAAATAATGTGTAGATTCATAATTCAGAAATTACTCAATTTTCAAATTGTCGACTTTAGCTTGCTTTGGCTTGGCTCTGCCACATATGCAGAAATTGTGAATACAGAACTAAATTAGAATGTGGGTGTTATCAGCAATGTAATCAGTACACTATTGGACTGCAACCTAAGTAGAGTTGCAGAATGGCAGATGGCAGATCCATGCATTTATTAAAAAAAATACAAGCAGATGCTTAAACAGCCACACCTTACCATGTGGCCTGCGGTGCAATCATTTTACGTTATGGCACATTTAGTTGCTAAGAAATTGCACTATTGTACATTGAAAATGACTTGAGCTAATGATGTTTAGGGCTTAGAGGCTCTGGCGATATAATGTAATATATAAATATCACTTATTATACTGTAATATCCAATGTGAGTTTACTTTGTATTAACAGGAAAAGTAAAATTAACTGTTCCCTGGTAATGAGTAGACAGGGTTGTTTGTTTTTTTTTTCTCTATACTTTAAATTCAATACTTTTTAATATTATATTATTTTTTTCGTTTTGTAACACATTAATTTTTTATATAATTTATATATTATATAATTTCTAACAAAAATAATAAAATCAGCTCTAAATTCATGATTACTTTGGATATTTCATCATTAGGCCAAACAAAGATACCGTATTTGCCCTCTCCATTTGAAATTATAGGGTAGGAGAAATGAAAAGTACTCTTTTAAGTGCTAAATTGAATAATAAACAAAATACATAAAAAGTAACCATCTCAGATAATTCTTATACAGTATATACAAAAAATGATAATATTCAGTGTTACTAAATAAAATATTTAAATTCACAGGCAATCATTGAACCATATACCATGGGTGCCTGCATCAGAGCGCCCTCTGGGGAATTTGATGTCCATATTGATTTGTTACTTCACGTAGCATATGTTTTTTTCTTCTCAGAGCCAACTGTTAATAGCACTTTCATATTCACTAGGCTCAATGAAGGGTTTATTAATTGATCTGTGGAGATAAAAATGGAAATAACTATTAATTATTTACTCAAAATAATTATCCCAATATCAAGCCATTCTTTACATTCCAACATAATTACGTGTGCAAACATAATTTAAAATTAGCAATAAGTGCAATTATTATTATATGTGAAGTCTAACCACAAAATGAGTTGGGGGAAGATCCAGGACTGTGACACGGGAAAGGGTGGGTGTGCGCTATGTCAAAGAAAGCACAAAATAAGTCATATTATAGGCGAGATTAAATTTAAATGATGTCATTTTTTTTTAAATTTCAATAAAATAGACTTTTAGACTTTTTAGGTCAGTTTTAAAGGGAGGAAAATGTCCTTTACGCAGATTTTTCTGAGACTTATAATCTTGACATTATTTTCTGGTTACTTTGTGGGCAATTTTTTCTAAACACCATGCATTACAATTTTAAATACTTGAGGAGCAGATGCAGGCTTTTGGAAAAGGGGGGGCGTGCAGAAAGGAGTTAAGGGACTTATGATTGCTGAATATTTTTCGTTTTTTAGACAATGTTAATAATGTTGATACATTTAACTTCCCGAAAGTGGGAGCCGGAACCAGCCCTCCCCCCCCCCCCGCCCCCTTTAAATCTGCTCATGTACTTGGATCTATTTATCTTAGAATGTCATCTAAAGTACAGGTTGTATTTACTACGCTCTATTCAAATATACAGTAACAGAGTCTTTTTATTTTTAAACCATGAGGCTCATTTTGTGTCAAGACCTCACAAATACCAATCAACACTAAACTAAACTTGACGTAGTCTACGTAAGAAACCTGGCGACTATAGATGAATGAAGTACACAGACTAATGAATATATGTCAGTTGCTAATACAGAGTGATGTCTGATTATTAACTAGGTTAATGGATGCAGTGAAAAATGCATGGAAACACTAACTGTTTTTATGCATACATGCTTTAGGACATCGCTGGATATTTTTTTATAAGGACATTTAAAGTGCCCTTGACCCACTTGAAATTATGAAGAATGATGAATACGAGGAAAGACGATGAGTGTATCATATTAATCGTGGTTTAGTTTAGTGTCTCCACTAATTTTTTTGGATAAGTTTTCAATGAATAAAACAGTACAATTTGAATAAATAATCTTCTACATTTGATCGACATAGCAAATACATTCAGCAATCTTCCAAAGTAGGTGCTCTGGAAAACCAAATTTCAGGCTAAAGGCCTGTTTACCTTATGACGATAATGAACAACGATAAAGGGATACTAGTAAGTTTTTGGTTTAGAAAGTACAAGATATTGGAGAAGTTTTCATACAAGAACCATTCAATCAAAATTTAATATGTATAAACTAAAGCCTGTTTTCCTGTCGATCGTTATTCCGAAATCGCCGATTTGAAACGGCATTTTGAATCGTTATAAAAAACTTAAAAAATCAACTATAAAATTAAAATCAAGCTCGAAATTCGTAAATCTTCGCGACGAATTAATATCGCATTAAAAAAAATTAACAAACTCTTCAACTGCAATTTTTATATTAGTTAGATAATTGTATATTTCATGTTCTGAAGCAAGTTACAACTCCCGAAAATATAATAAACAAAATGTGTGATTTATTTCTAGACCCAAAACATGTAAATTCTTGGCACGGACAATGTTACCTTGTGATAACTTTGACGATCCAAGTTGTCACAAAATTTGTTAACGTCGAAAGTGACCCCTTTTCCTGTCGATCGTTGTAAAAACCGTCATTTTTCAAAATTAACGATCAAAATTTCACATCGCCATTTTTTGGAATAACGATTGACAGGAAAACAGGCTGAACAATTACATTTTACAAAATATATTAACATAACGTCATAATTATACACATTTGTATCAGGAAGAATACTAGGTATAGTTTGTTTTGCCAAACTCTGACGTGTAAATATACCGAATACTCAGTACAGTTGAGAACACTTGGGATGCCAGGCTAGTTACCTGTATATTGTGGGTTTGAGTCCCCCCCCCTCCCCAAGAACAACTTGTGATTTTTTGCAAGTATTCTCAACTGTACTCCACCAAGTATTCGGTTCTCCGAGAACCACAGATTGTAATGCAATTTGCTAAACAACTGAGGCAATAAACTTTGTTTAAGAAATGATTCATAATCTTCGTGGCATTAGGTGTACTTTGTGTACCATGAATAGTCGTACAATGAAGAAAAAGCTTGGTAAATGTTGAGCCTTTCAAGGTGTGGATTTAAGGGGGGGGGGGGGCGCTTAACAGGCTTATTCGATGTCGTGCTTCTTGTTGCTAAAAAGTTATGTCTAACACTTATTTTGTACACTTTGGTACGTCACTGTAAAAAAAAAATCTATACAATGCTACACAAGAATGTAACTTTTTACACAAAAAAGTCAATGTAATTTACTGAAATTCCTTATGTAGGAGGTCAATGGCTTTTCTTGTTTTCATTAGTGTCAACTAATGAAGCTTAAAAAAACTGGAAGTTATATAAATTAGAAATTATCATTGAAACTAATTCCATTGAATGTGATAAACAACCTTCAAAAAATTCAATGGAAAAACATTTTTACTGTAAATAAATATACAAAACATGTTTCTAATTATAAAATTTAGGTATTAATAAACTTCTCAAAACAACAAAAATCTCTTTTTCATAAAATTTTGACTTTCTACCTATTTTTGTGAATATCTCAAAATGACGTAAAGTACAACATTATTTTGTCACAACACTTCACAAATATAAATTAATCCAGTAACACAGGTTTTTTTTTTTGTATATTTGAAAAATCCAATTTGTAAAACTGAGTCAATGGGGTTATAGGCAATAAAAAATGGTACTCATTACCGTTGCACGCTAGATGCTAATAAGCTCCATTCAGATTATTTTTTATTGTAACACAATTGAAAAGTAGACCGCGAATGATAAAATGAATTTCTGTATACTACTACAAAAGTCAATGACACTGTTAAATGTATTTGTATGTAATAAATAGACTACAAGCCTTTGTCTATACTATTACTGTATAAAATAAGGCTGTGTATCTGCAGGAAAATTATCCAATAAATTTATCGCAAAAAAATTATCCAATAACATGGCTTCAGAAACAAGGTGTTTAACCCATTCTAAAAAAAAAAAAAATTTATCCAAGTACAAATCCATTAACAAACAAATCTAGAGTTAGACCTCATAATCATACATAAGGTAATGTAATGTACTGTAATTAGATTTATATAGCGCCTTATACAGTAGAGTCTCAAGGCGCTGTGGACCAAATGTTACACATTCCTATGACTTTCTACGCCCCTAAGGGTCACGTCATGTCCTGGCAGCTGCTACTCAGCGCCGATCCTTCTTGTCCACGGCAGGGATTGTGTATGGACCAGTACACCGGGTAACCCCCTACTCGTCTCGAAAGATGTACTGGGTTCTTTATAGTGCACAAGTGCCGTATGTGTACACTGGGCCTACGGTATATATTCCTTATCCGAGAAGACTTATTCCACAACCAGAACTATGGTGCGAGCAGGCCATGAACCCATGCTGTTGTTATTGATTCCCTGCCTTAACCGCTCAGCCACACAACTCACACAAAGGTAAACACTATATCATAGTAATATGAGTGAGTGAGTAGTGAATAATATTATAGTTAAACTATGTTTTTTTTTCTGAGTGTCATGTTTGTTTTTCAATTTTAATGGGAATTAAAATATGGCAAAAGTTTATTTGGAATAAAATATCAATGAAGTTAGGATAATTTCTAAATCAAAGTGTCGACTGTCGATTTCTAAATCAAATTTAATTTTTCATTCCAGAATGATGTGTTTTCCATTGACAATCTCTATGTTTTATTCAATGTCACTTTTGATTTAACTTAGGCAAGTTTGACTGTATAAACATAAATATTAAGTTTAACCTTATACCCAAAGATACTCTAAACCTTGTATCATGTTATTGAGTAAAAATAAATTAATTCTAACAAATATCAACTACTTATTCTATATCCATTCATAATCATGATAGACTATGCTATTATTCTGGGTGTCATGTTTGTTCTTTGAATTTTGAAGGGGAACATGGTCAGGGGCAGAACCAGGATCCAACGAAAAAAGGGGGGGGGGGCCGCACTTTACAAGGCCAGGTGGGCGTGGTTGCCGTTTGATTTTCAAAAGCAAAAAAACCTGATTTCCCCGTTTTCAGTGTTCTGGTTTGCTGTAATATCCAAAGTGTATGTCTATTTTTACTTCTGGTGTCAATTTTAGACACAGCACTCCTAACCTAAAGCCTCTTTTCCTGTCGATCGTTATTCCAAAAAACGGCGATTTGAAACGGCGTTTTCCATCGTTAATTTTGAAAAATGACGAATTTCACAACGATCGACAGGAAAAGAGGTCACTTTCGACGTTAAAAAAAGTTTGACGATTTGGATCGTTAAAGTTGGGTGCTCGCGAGGCAACATTGCCCGCGGCAAGAATTTACATGTTTTGGGCCTAGAAATAAATCATACATTTTGT
>JAOTQE010088884.1:0-14921 GCA_025631205.1 Nesometra sesokonis
TAAGTTATTTTCCCAAATGCAAAAATCTCAAAATCGAAAAAAATCAAGTTACGTTGTTTTGCCACGGAACGGCCGAGGGCTCAAATTGAACCAAGGTACCAAGGCCACTTTCTTCCAGTGCCCTCCCAGTTGGTCTCAGTGCCTTAAAAAAAGTGACAATCATTAAGGCCAGTTTGGCCTCGGTGCCTCTTATTCTCAGTAATACATGGAGATACAATTTGTACAAAATGGCCTCTGGTGCCCTGTTTATGCTATTTGTACACTTCAAAATAAGGCCAAAAATGGCCTTACCACTACAAAGCCCAAATTCAATACTAGTATCCACAACACAATAGTATAAAAGTATAATGCACACTCCAATCATTGAGATACATGCCATCGTGACAGGATTCAATAGTTCGACATAAATTATTCTACCATCAGTACAATACAATAGTATTGTTTGGAATTTGCTTTTCTTTAAGTTTAGTGGACTAGAAATTTTGAAAGGTTACAAATGGAAGGTTAATTTGTTAACTCCAAACAATTTAATCATACTTTTCTTTTTTTTCCCTTCTATTAACAGCTTTTCAAAAATGTCTGTATTATTATTATTATTATTATTAACTGAAATAAAATATCGTTATAAGTTCTGTTAAAACTGTTTATTCTATTCTTTTACCTATTATGTTTAATTTTAGAATTATGCAAATAACGCCCGAGGCTACACAAATCCGCGACTTTTACGCCTTAGGCTACTACGCTTTGTCACTACGCCTGAGGCGAAATTTGCATAGCAGGTGATGTTAATACTATAAAAATCAAGCACTCTGATGATCGCTTTCATTTGGTCGTTGATCTTGCTTGTATAGTTTTGGATCAGTAGCCGTACTCCAACCTTCAATGTCTGATCCGGTGTAAAAGGAAATTTGTTCAGCAAATGCTGCAGAGGTCACATGATTATATTTTGTTTTGCCATTTAAAAGGGGTATCAGAAAAGTTATAATTTTATACCTGAAATTCAACAAAACAATAAAATAAGAATAAAATGGGTCAGGGTATGGCAAAACCACCAAGGTGTCACACAGGAAATTATTGAGAAATTATCAACTAAACAACAGGAAATATAAACATATACAAAGGAAATTTTTGTCTATTTTGTTGTATAATTTTGCTTGTAGATGTCTGATTTTGATAATCGACAACTAATTTTAAAGCTTACAAAAAGTGTATAGGTCAACTCCATTTTTCAATTTTGTGACAAATTGGTGGTTTTGCTATGACATGCCCCAAATGTTACCATCAAAAGTTCCATCTTCTAGAGTAGGTGCAACATCTTCCCACATTCCTTTGATTGGAGATATCTTATTTGGTTGATCTTTAGCCCATTCTTCTAAGTTTTTAAACACTCCATCATTGCACTCAATAATCACATGTTCATCTACTGTGTACTTTTCAATCCTCGTAGCTGCGATTGCAAGACCAAATCCAATTTCAAGCACCCTTCCACCTGAAAATGCAAGGCTTCAGGATTATATGTAGCAGAAACAAGAGCGACCACTCACCAGGTCCGCGCTTCACTGCTTTCACTAGCCTAGGCTTCAACTATTTCTTCGGTAATTACTCGTTGCTAGGCTAATAGGCTGTAGATCATATCTGTGCGGACGTCATCCAGTATCCTCTTTCCATAAGTGTCGTTACGGACACATGGTTTAGTTCGCCGTTCATTACTACTAGATTCAGAGCCCATTTATACTCACTGTTGGGTCATGAGCCGGCTCAGGATTGGGTCCAATTGGCCTCGATCTAGCGTGTTTACACTTACGGTTCAAAAATGGAAAACCGGAAGCACAATTCATAAAAAAAATAATACAATTAGAATTTAGCTCCGCTTTTTTAACTATTGTCGCAGACAAACTATGCTTTTAGTGTTCTCCCCTGGCTAACGGTCAACCATAACTGTCAGTTTCTCAGTGGGGAGGTGGAATGTAGGCCACCCACAACCAACAAAATTAATTGTACCTTCACCACCCCTCCCCCTCCCCCACAAAAAACCACAAATCATCCTAAAACTAACTCTACTCATTACCAAGCCCTTGATGGACAGCAGACCTCCATTTAAAGAAATAAATATGGTAGCTCTCCTTGAAATTTTAAGCTCTTCTCTATTTCCTCTTCCCAAAGCAGCAATGATAATCATAGGAATTTTGGGCAACAGAAACTCATTATGTAGTAACCTTATGTACTGTATAAACTGTTTTGTTGTTTTCCTGAAGATCTGTAGCATGTTGTTTTGCATTATAAAAAAAAAAAATTGCTGGTAAAAATGTTATTTATTTCTGATTAAAACTGATTTGATTTCATTTTCATTTCTTTTGGTGATCAGCAACAGTGGTAAAATTTTATTCAAATTCACAGAAATTAGTTTAGATTCTCGCAAAAATAATTGTGGAGAATTCTAGAATCCCATTTTTTTGTTCGGTTGTTTACTTGTATATTTGTTTACCATTTCGTTTTCAAAAAAATGTATTGTTTAATTTATTTGTGCTTGTGTCTTCATATTATCTAAGGCTTAATACTATAGTATCAGTAGATTTAAAAAAAAATCCACATGAGGAGAACTAATGTGTTGAGAATGAGTTTCATGATCAATTGTGCCCATCATGTACTGTATAAATTTTGCTAGGAAAATGACCGTAGAAAATTAGATAATAGGTTTTTGAGCCAAACTTTGCTAGAATCCAAGATTCTCCTTACATGAGTTTAAGACGAATCCTTGCAGGAATGGATTTTCTGATTCTCGCCGAAAGCAAATAAAGATTCATCTGTAACTAGGCCTATATTTTTAATTAAAGTTTTTATTTTGTATTTTATTGATTTAGAAGAATTATACAAACATACAAGTCTGTAGCCATTACATTTAAAGACTTTTTAAGTTTCTCGCTTCATTCGCAAGTCTGCCACCCCTCCCCCCCCACTTCCCTCACCTTTCATTAAATCCTGGCTGCGTCCCTCATATGTAGGCCTATGTTATAACGAGGTTTGGTTGTACTTGTGGGATTTGATAAGGAGTTCCCAAGTCGAACCTCCCCACTAAAATTCCTAAATACGGGCCTGTGCAAAAATTAAAAAAAAAAGCGTGGTTATGTTAGATACACTGCATTAAAAAACTGTAAAAATATACTTGAATCAATTTTAAGCAAACTTTTGTTTATTGTAACGCTGCTAGAAATATGAGGGTGGGGTCCTGGGGATGAATCTTGGGGTGGGGTAGGGATGAGTTTGGAGGGGATAGGAAGTTTGTAAATAATGTTTAATAATACCTAGGATTTTGGAAAAAGACAGTTGAAGTAGCGAGAAGAGAATTAATGTGTAAATATATTTCTTTTATGTTAACCATATTTTCCACTTCAGTTCCAAACTTTATTTTTCTTATACTTCGAAATGTCTATCCCGGATCTTTAATTAAATAAAATATTAAAAAAATCATAAGTAACGAACAAACTGGTGGATTTTAATAATTTTGGCGCTAATAATTTCTCCCCTTTTTCTACATTTTTTGATGTACAGTATGACAACTGCTGTGATAAATTTGAATTTTCTTGTCAGGTACCACAGGCCTAGGCCTACCCTAGTTGGTTCTCTAGGCTACTACTACTAGGGTAGGCCTAGACCCTAGGCCTAGGGTCGAGTGCATACAAAACATTATACAATACAATCATGCTTGCTTGGCACAACAAATCAAATCTACAAAACTCAAGGCCTAACTGCCTGGAAGGTTGTAACCTTCACTCAAATCTTAATCTCCCTATTGTTGCTTACCAGGCCTAGGCTTAGGCTAATACAGTAGTACCAGTATTTGTACAAACCGACCTGTAGACCCAGTAGGCCTAGCCTACCCTACTTGCCTTTAGAACTAGCGATGTCGGCTAATTTGTGCATGAAATCTGTCTCCCACCGCTCCATTACAGGTTTTCCCATTATTTCGAGGTGCGTGTTTCCACTTCCACTGAAGCATGCCATAGCCTCGGACCATGCAGGTTTACAATTTTCGCCATCAGCAAATATTGCCTGATTTGATTCAGCAACTGCACTCATTTTAACTTGGGAAATTTATATTAATAAACAAAATGTAATAAAGTCAAAATCGGCGGCTAAAAAACTAACGTGACCTGTCCACACGAAAAGGAAGGACAAAGTACAAAGTTTTCTTTCGCTTGAATAAGTTTTGATTCAAGAGGGCGTCAGTCATTTATAGTTGTTGAACCTGACTCTGTGCGGACACCTCCCGTAAGCGGACACCATGGATAATGGACACTAATTCAAAGACCCGTTTGTTCTTCCTATCTAATCAGTGCATTAGGCACTTCCCATAAGCCGAAACCTCCCGTAACCGGACGCAGACATTTTTTGTCTTAAAATGTAGATGTTTGTTAATATAGACATACCTCCTATAAGCGGACATTCCGGAAAAAAGTTAGTGATTTTTCTGAATACAAATACAAATACGAATACAAATTTCTGTAAAAAATTCGATATGTAATGGCTTAGAATCAATTACTGGACAAATCTTTAAAAATGATAAACCATAGGCCCATTTAATAAAATATAGAATATGGTGTCTAGAAATTGCCTCTTAAAAAGAGGCCATTTCCGTTGTGAATGTCGTGAAATATGAGACATAAGGACGTATTCATAATTTTACAACTTTGGCCCTGTATCGACCGAAATTCTCGTAAGCGGACACCTCCCGTAAAGCGGACACTTCGGACCCGAGGGTGTCCACTTACGGGAAGTTCAACTGTAGGCTCTTTTGATAATTTATACTTCCAGCCGTAGCCAGCATGAGGCAGACGAGGCGGTCCCCTCGTCTGAAATTTTCTAAATTTGGCTTTTTAAGGGGAACTCACACTCTGACCTCCAACAGAGGGTTCCAGTCCCTGGAATCCTACGTGACCCCAGACTTCGCCTCGTCTATTGTCAACTCTGGCTACGGCCCTGACTTCCTATTCACAAACATTTAATTGAAGTTTGTAGCTAGTTCGACTTCACCGAGTTGGGCATAATGGATACAATGTTAATTTTGTGGCCGTGTAAAATGGTTTCCACCTTATCAAATTAAAATGAAGTTGATTAAGTCAGTGATTTAGTATCCCTAAGGCTGAAAAATTGGTCTTGAGCCGGAGTCGAGGTTCACTGCGTAAGTAGAGTCATTTTCATGAGACCGTCTAATTTTTAGAATTACCGTTATGTATTTCTCGATGGATTTGGAAAGATGGCCAAATTTAGAAAAAAATATGGCATACACCTCTCAGATATGATGGGAAAGTCTTAGTTTAGGGCGTTTTTCAAAATGGCTGCCTGTGGATTTGAACCCTTCCTATATCTAGCCGTAACCTCTAACTGTAGAGACTTGGATTTGATCTTAAATTGTTCGCAATATGTATATTCCTATTAGCTGTAATGAAAATGTTTGTCAAAAAAAAAATGACTGGAAATCTCTTTCTGGCACTTTGACCTTTGAACTTAGACATATGTAAGCGTTGTATCATTTGATCTCCAAGGTCGCCTTAACCATTGGAGAAAACTCGAATTTTGTGGAAAATTATATTTTAAGTATTATGCCATATTTATGAATTTAATGTAATGGCCCAAACGGATTGTTATAAAATTATTTTACTTCTGTGGAGAATAATTAAAAAAATCCCCTACAGTTTCATCAGAAAACTTCTATATAACAGCTAATCAGGCCGATATTTCTTAAAATCTTAGGATTTTGATGTTTCAAGCTCGGTTATTACTCCCTCACTCGTGAACTAGTTTTTTGTTTGTGTTGGCCCAAACGGACCATTGGAGGCAATTAATGAGTTTGAATCTGACATAAAACTTGGTATGATTGGTTGAGTAGTTTTATCAAAAAATAATAAAATATAAACATATCCAATCAACAATACGCTGTTACAGCTATTGAACTACCTACGCAGCAGAGTGATTTGACCTTGGTTCGCTGACTTCGGATAGCAATTGATAAAACTTTGACGAAAACGTTTTCGTATGTCATCATATCTCCGTAACTACTTAGTCGGATGGACTCGATATTGGTCGCAAATCGATCAGGACTTGCAAGATTATTTTTGCTTTAATGAGACAATTTAAAAATAATAATGTGAAATGCACTTTCACCATTGACATTTCGCATATTTAACATTTTATTTCTTATTAGGCCTATTGCTATTTACCCGCAATATTTATATGTTAGGCAACTTACAATTGACATTAAAAATTTGATTTTTTAGTTTTAAATGATCAAATTAAATGAGTAGATCACTCTTCAAAAAGTATACCTCCGTCACTAATTGCAATTATGCAAATTAGCCTGAATATGCAAAGGATTTACAAGTATAATTCCCATATCTCTGCATAGAGAGTTTAAACTTGCATAGCATCATTTCAAATGTAGGCCTACATTTACATGTGAACAACTATTTTGAAAAATGACCGGGAGTGAGTTATTTAACCTTTGACATTGTTTTTATTTAATTATTTAAATTATTATTCGGTTATGAATGGGAAATATTAAATTTTATACGGAAGTGTTTCATAAATAACTGACCACAACTCGGTCACACTTATAATTCATCTAAATTGTCAAACTTGAACTTATTATGCAAATTCTGATTTGCTAATTTATAAAAATCATTATCTGGTGCAGCAGCCAATAAATGGTTATTAGTACATAGCCAGTCGGAGTCTATATAAGACGTATATATAGACCAGATGTAGATGTAAGTACCAGAATAAAAGCATACGCCTTTTTGGTTATTGGGCTGTTGGTAGGGGCGGACGCAGGATAAATTAAAATGGGTTGCCCAGGATACATAAAGCCCGTAGCTAGCCAGGGGACTTTTATGGTGTCCCTTTCTTTTTTCTAGAGACACATCCTAATTCGATAGCGAACCCCCTTAATTTGTAGCCTTTTTGAGGACACCTGCCTCTCTGATCTACAGAATCCCATTTTACTTTCCCATAGCGTAAAACCTCTTAATACCTCAATTGCAGCGTTATAATATTAAAGAGTGGATTTTTCGAATATGGTACCGAAGAAAATTCACACCCAGCCCAAACATGATTGACCCGAGGTAAATTATTTGTTGTACCGTATATAACCCACAATTACTTGACTGAGATTGACTTGACTGTTTTTTTTGTCAAATCATTGCATACATGAATTGCGTTAAATTATGACAATTTAAAAAGTTGTAATGGTTAAGACCATTTTCCAGCATCTGATGGCTGCGAATCAGCCCTAAGCATGTGAAGGGCTGAGTTGGGATTGGTTCATTTTTTATTTCAAATTGACACAGAGATGACGCGTTAAATGGCGAGACACTAAAATACATTATAAACGTATAATAATGTAATTTTCGAGCATCTAGAGGTGTAATTTTGTAAAATTTCCCAACCATGGTGGCTTTAATGTTAAATTACGCCCTCTCGTTTTGTCAAAGTGGTCGGATTCGACCCTGCTATAGTGAACACTCCTTTAAATAATAGACATTTTGCATTAAAAGGAATAGAATAGTGTCATTTCCGAACATCTGAGGTGAAATATAGATATTTCGGCTCCAACCCAACCATGTTAGACGGAGATATAATGCGCTCTTCTCCAATTCATGCAGTAGTCGTGCCTTATGCCTTAAGCTTTTCAATTTTTAAGAGTAAAATCCCCCAAGCATCGAAATGCGTGTTATTTTAATGTGTTACACCTCAGCGCAAACATGGTTTTGCTGAGAAGTTGGGTGCTTTTAATTGGTTTTGCTTAAGTGGTGAACTTCCTAAATTAGGATAATTTGGAAAAAAAAGTAGGCCTACCGTATCCTAAATTGTTTTCATCTCCCAACCATGATGTCGCTGAGGTAAGCTTGGATTTCTTGTTACATTCAAGGGTGCAGTCATGCTTTAATTTCGGTGAATTATTACATAAAAACATTTTAAAAGTCAGAACGTTATTTCCGAACCAGAGGTGTAATATTCTAGATAACCATCCCCCCCCCCCTTTAAACAATCCGGCTACAGGCCTGCATATCTAATGGCTAAGAGCATAGGCAGACTTGAGCACAGGGACGAAGCAGCCCCGGTGGGGGAAGTAGTCGAGATCAGACGATGTAGCTTTTGCAACAGATTTCAACTAATTTAAGCTGGTAAAATCCATTATCAGTCGTGTATCCCGGGGGTAGTCAAGCACCCCGTTAAAAGCTAAAAAACAATAAAATTGTGTATAGATAAGAAAATTGAGGCCCCACTCACCTCCCCACAACTTCTTCAGAGGAAATAAAAACTCCTTTATAGAACATAATGTAAAAAAGTTTTGTGCTTGTCAAAATCCGATGCGTTTGTATGTCAAGACGAACCAACAAATTATGTTCAATTTATAGGCCTAATCATCATCATCATCATCATCATCATCTTCTTCTTCTTCTTCTTGTCATAATGATCATCACCGTGTTGAATAAATCAACATTCAATTCGATAAATAAATTAGGCAAAGTCTAATTTTCTAGCCTAATTGTATTTATTAGTATATTTTTCAGGATTACATTAAACAAATACATACATAAAAGTATTTCTGTAATGCATGTTTTCACGAATAAATGGAAGATTCAAAAGTAAGGTAACAGAGGCGGCGGATCGTTTTTGAATTAGGGGTGGGGGACGAGGTTAAATTTTACTCAGCTACCCCAGCCCAGTTAGAATTCCGTAAGCAAAAAAAAAAAAAAACATTATTGCCTCTATATATCGTGCTTTCCTGGTCCATGAAGGTGGTGTGCAAGGCCACAATATTAATATTTACCATATTGTGGATTGTGAATGTTGTAGTTGAGTGAAATTTCAGGGGTACCTGAGTTATAACGTCCCCATCCCCCTCTTCCGCCGCCTCGTAAATAGCTCGAGGTCCATCACCGTTTGTGTCAAATGTATGTATGATGAAAGGTGCATTACTTAATCATACGGGCCTTATCGAGAGTTCTCGTGCTTGAATTTATTTGCTGTGAAATTTGTTTGAACTGTTTAGATTATCTTCTATTAAAATTTCTTCTGTTGCCGACCGATACCTCGGATCCGTCAGTTATAAGCGACGGATTTCTAACTAGAAACACTCCATAGAGAGCATACCTCCGCCCATGCCCCGTCCTCCTGGAATAAATTCAATTTGTTTCATAGGCTGTAAAGATAATTTTTTCATAGTACTGTATACTGTAGTCAGACGAATAAGCGGCCGGGCGCTTTTTACCCTCGCCGAGAAGGTATTGCAATGAGCTTCATCTTCCCGTCCGGTTGTCTGTCTGTCCGTCCTTCGTTTCTTCCGGGCGTGACATGATTAGAAAAGCAAAGACATCAGAACAATGGAATAGTCCAACTATTACCATAACAGACGTTAAACAACAACTGATAATAACCACTCTATTAGCACACACACACACCCACACCACACCAAGACACACGCACAGACAAACACGAGTGAGCACATAACCTCCTGCCAACTTCATTTGGTGGAGGTAACCAGGCAGTCAAATGAAACAGGGTTTCCAGTCCATTTTCGACTGACTATAAAAGAAGTTATCGAGCACCCTCATTACCGAATTGAATACTAGTTTAGGATTTTTATCCGATTTTAATATCGACTGACAGACTCAATACCCTTCAGTATACGTAGGAAATTGTTTTAATAGAACGACCTCATTTTTCAGTTGTAAAAAAGATCCATAGTTACTTAATAAGACGGGTAATTGTACATCTCCTTATCGAAGCTAACACAATATGAAATAACATTCTATAACAAGTTTTATCGACTCACTCAAAACTAAATTGATCTAAATTTGATAAGAGGTAAAGAGAGGAAGTTACACACAAATGGTAAACTACAAATACTTTACGCTACTTGTAAAATCATAGCCTCCCCGCCACTTTGCAAATTATTATGTTCATACACTTTGAGTAAAAAGAAATTCTATATTTTTCCAGAACAGGAAAAAAATATAGTTTCACACAGAAATAAAATCTTATTATTTTTTTAAATTCTCACTGTTTGACCAACGACATATGAATATTTTAACGGTTTTATTGTCTATGTCTGATGGAAAGAACGTACAAAATGACCGTATAGTAAAGGTGCAAAATCAATAGGGTCGGTCTTCTTGTTATAATCTTGTACTCTGCAAAGTTTCGAACCAATCCGACTTATACCGCTGTGTATCTACTTTTAGTTAAAACACAAATCTATGGTCAATGTTTATGGGGGAGGGGGCGGGGGTCAGGGTGTTACTTAATTCAATCAACCCCCTTATATCCACCACTGTATACATTACTAGTTATTAACAATGCATTGAAAATTGAAACATTTTGCCATTTTAGGCCTGATCTGGCCATACTTTAATGACAATCAACTGATTGATGTCAACTCATGAATGATGTTTAGAAATGCACTAATTATTGTAACATTATTTGCTTTCTTCTTAAATCTGATCGAAGCTCTTAAGTTATCAAAGAGAGGCCGAGTTCGCCGATATTCAATTACCAGTTGCTTGCGTTTGCAAAACGCCATTTACCTACATTACTCCTGTATCGTCAGATTACGGAAACTAACCTCTAATGTACTCTCATCCGTTTTATGTAATAGACGCTGAAAACAAGCTCTAGCACAAGCTTTCGGCTTCGATCCTTAAATGAAAAAGGGCAAACGGTTGCGGAGATACAGTATACAAAAATTTAATTTTAAGGTCAGAGGTAAAAAAAAAACACGTAGAGATGGGACATCCGGTCGTTTTCTGTAAAATTATCAAAGGCAACAAGACAAGTAATCGTAAACGATTACACACTCGCCTGAGTTTTGAAGTGGGTCTTTTCCCCGTATGTGTGTTTGTTAGTTTGTGTGTTCGTTCGTTTGTGAACAGCCTAAAGCCATAGTTTGGTTCATATTTAAGTGTATAAAGTCCATGTCATATTTAATGGGAAATCAAAGGTCAAGTTTGAGCCAAAGGTCAAATTCACGTAGTCAGCCATAAGTTCCGCCGTAGTTGTCACACAAAATTAAAACTTGGTTCATAATTAAGTGTATGGAAGTCCATGCCATTTTCCAGTCAAAACGGGAGGTATGAACAGAATCGATAAAAATTAGAACCGGAAGCGGTTTCAAATCGAATTCCTGAACCCAAACAGACCGTGAAAGTCCCTTTAAGTGTATTTTATGTTAGAGTATTATCCAAGATTGAATATGGGAGGTGTAAAACTAATGACCTAGTAGTGTAATTGAATTATTGTAGTTGTTTTAAACTGTCCCTTATACCAATGACCACATGGCCTTTGACCCCAAGTCCTGATCTGTGCCAAAACTCTGAAGGACCTGCCACAGTTGGTTCTTACATTGTTTGAAATTTTGCAGTAAATCAGCACAATTAAGATGCAGTCAGGCTGCAGCCAGACACACATACATCAGATAGAAGACAGAAATACCTATTATTAGGTCCATCAGGGGCGGATCTAGAAATTTTCAAACGGGCGGGGGGGGGGGGGGGCACAAACCAGATCCCATTTATAGGAATAATGACTGCGCCAAGGGTGGGTTTCGGATCCCCTCCCATGGAAAATTTTTGAAAATAGTAAACTTCTAGACTTCATACAGAGCATCTTGGACTATAAATTACAGTCGAAAAATTGACGTTATTTTATATGCTAAAAGACACATTATAGAGTCCATCAAAATGTCCCGTTTTCTAAATCAGCCTGTTTAGTTTCAATGTTCAGACTTGCGAGCGAAGCAAGCAATCTAGACATGGACCAGGGAACGCCAGGGACCCCGGTCAAAGGTCCCTGGAAAAATTGTCAAAAGACACATTCCATCAAAATGTGTCGTTTCATCAACATCATCATCTCCCATCCTCATCCCATAGACATTTGTGAAAATCATGAACCTCTAGACGCGCATACAGAGCATCTTGGACTATACAGTCGAAACATTTGCGTTATTTGATATGCTAAAAGACACACAGAGTCCTTCTAAATGTCTTGTTTTCCAAATCGGCCCAGATGGGGGTCGAGGGGCCCGGAAAATTTGGGTTATTTTATACACTAAAAGACACATTTGAGTCCATCAAAATGTCCCGTTTTCCATATCAGCCTGTCTTGGTTTCGAAGTTCAGACATTTTTTTGGGCTAGAGACCAGGGAACCGCCAAAGGACCCCTGGTCGGGGTCCAGGGGAAGACCTCGGAAAATGTTCGTTATTTTACATGCTAAAAGACACATTAGTGTCCATCAAAATGTCCCGTTTTCCAGATCATCCCCTCCAAAAGAAATTTTAAAAATAATAAACCTCTACACGCTTATACTGCACCTTGAACTATATACAGTAGTCAAAAAGTGGAGATCCCACTTAAAAATATGTTGGGAAAGTTTTTTCCTTTTCACATTTTTTACTCTTTTAATTTTGTTTGTTGTTTGATGACGGCGGGTGGGGGGACGTTCCCCCGTGCCACCCCCTCCCCTTGGATCCGCGCCTGGTCCATGAAAATGCATACAGGAGAGCGCATTGCAATACTGTGCCTATATAAACCTAAATACAAACTACTTTCACTGTGATATCTTAATGATCAGGCACACAAAATAAAATTATTGTGTAGTGTTTCTCAGGGTTAAGAAAGGTTATGTTTGGTATTCTAATGACAGACTTGTTGATAGTGCCACCTGGACTAATGATAGTCACATGGTTATTAATTCCAAGAAAACCAAAGAAATGGTTATCAGCTGTAAGATAAATAAATCTGTATTTTACCCATTGTTTATTAACGACGAAACCATAGAATGTGTTCAATCGGCTAAGCTCCTCGGGGTACAAATTTCGTCGGATCTATCTTGGCATAAGCAAATTGATGAAATGATCCGAAAAGGCAATTCTCGTCTTTACTTTCTAAAATGTTTAAACAAATCCGGACTTCGTGTAAATGGTCAGATTTTGTTTGTTAATGTTATCCACCCGGTTCTTAAATAGGCTGTACCCATTTGGGGACTGTGTTATCCAACGACCAAACTAGCAAATTAGAACGTATTCAAAGACGAGTTTTGGGTGTGATTTTTCCAGGACTTACTTATGACAAGGCACGAGAGGCCTCAGGTATTCCCCTAATGTCAGAGCGGCGCATCCTTTTATGCAAAAATTATTTTACCAAATTAAAGTCTACCGATCACAGACTCCACCATCTATTACCGAAGGCACATATTTCCAATTACAACCTTAGACGCACCAACGCATTCACTTTGCCAAAGGTTAATACTAAGCGCACGATGAATTTTATTACCTTCGCTGGTGTTTTTAAAAATTGGTACGGTTTTTTTTTCTCTCTCTTTTTGATGCGCCGCTCTGGTATTATGGATTTGGACTTTGTTGATTAATGTTTTTATATTTTATTATTTATATCTTATATTTTTGTACTGTGTATTTTTTTTATGTCTGACCAGGGAGATTTCTCTTTTTTAAATTTAATGTTAAACTTCAATTTGTTAATATTGTACAATTTTTTTTATTGTATTGCATAACAAGCAGCCAGAATGCTGCCAGAACTAAAGAGAGGTTGTCTGTAAATATCGACCCTATGGTGGCCACGGTCAAAAATAAATTTTCTTTACAACCTGTGTGGTGGAAGAACATTGGATATAACAAACATTTATGGCCTTGGTTTAGTGTTTCATCTTCCGTTGTCATAGCAACGGTCATTTTTCCAATTTTTGACTATTTTACGATTTTTGCATCATTTCTAACGCAGAATATCCTTAAATTTGCTTTAGAATATCTCTGACATAGAATAAAAAAAATAATTTAGTAATGAAGTAAGATAATGTGAATAATAGTTAACAAACAGCACGCAAGAAATTGTAAGTTGGTTACAGAAACGGACTGTACCATTTATTTGGATTAGGGGTGTTTTTATATAGTTGGCGAATTTCAATTTAGGGCAAAGTTTAAAACCTTATAACTTCCATGGTAACGCTTAAAATGAATTGTTCTTGTGAATATAGGTTGAGCACACTTCATATTTAGTAGAAAAAAGAAAACAGTTTGGAGAATAAAATGCCGTCTTAGAAATTTTACTTCAAAATTAGCGTTTTTCAACTTCTTAGTAATGGGAAAATTGTAGGATTTGTCATTACATTTTCGTAAAATATTCGTTGTGCTCTACAATTATATACTCATCTGTTTTTAAAAATTGTAGTCTTAGACATATATTACAAAAAAGAAATTTTGTATTTCACGAAAGTTTATGAATAAAATATGAATATTGTTTACGGTGATTTGACGTGTTTAAAAGATATAGAGATCAGTACTATTACCCATAGTGTACCGTATATATTATATATATGAAACTAAATCAAAATATTATATAATTATATAATTTTAGATTAAAGTATCAGAATCTGTTTAATCCGAGTAGAAGTTTGGGAAACACTTAACCATTAATTTCTTAAGTCATATGTATATCGGTTGAAAGTTTATGAATAAAAGATGAATATTGTTTACGATGCTATCTACGTGTTTAAAAGATATAGAAATCAGTAATATTATTACTACTCACAGCGTATGGCTAAAATCTTCATGGAAAGCCTACAACAAAGGGCAAATCACACAGCCACCCCGAAAATTAATACAGAATACAGAATACAGAAAACTTTATTGTCCCAAAATAGGAAATTCGTTTTGTTGACAAGCTCCAAGCAATAAATAAAGAGGATTAATAAAAATGTTAAAACATTCAGATAAAAACGATATAAACATGATTATTTAAAAACTTGTACATACATTTAAAAAACATCTAAAATATATATAAATATAAATGTTAAAAATGGTTATCTTTTTGTGAGGGAGTTATATAGATGGCAAGAATTGGGCACAAA
>JAOTQE010088895.1:0-14919 GCA_025631205.1 Nesometra sesokonis
GACGGGGGGGGGACCAGGAGCGGGTCCAGGATTCAATGAAAGAGGGGGCTCTTAGCATAAAAATATGGAGCGACAAGCTATCCACTCTTTCTCATACTTTTTCCAGTTCTAAATGCAAGTTATTTATGGGTCAAACAACAGTATTAATTTTTAGTATGCAATCTTACATTTTCGGAAAACCACAGTTATTTAGTAAAGTTAATTTTCATTAACTGATATTATAAATTACTTTCATTAAAGACTCATGTATAACGATACAAGTGTTTAATTAGCTTTCTGACACATTTCCATATATACTGGTAAATGCACATAGGCCTACTGTAACACACAAAGTAAAGAAAGAGTTGAAATCTAGAAGCTATTAGTTACTTTATGTTATATTATTTTTTAAGGAAGTAATATTGAAACAACATTAGTTGATATATGTGTTAATAAATACTATAATTGATTCCCGTATAACAATAGATAGCGACTGTTTTGGTATCGATTATTAGATCCACAGCGTAGCTAAAAATAATATAATATTATGTGTTGTATTGCAAACAAAATAGTATTGTACGTTATTACATAAACAAATTAATTTTGTTATGATACTTTAAATATTTCTATTACTAGATGCTTAAGGTACCATGTCAAAATTATCCTGCTGCAGTTACTGCAGTAGTTCAATTACAATAGAATTTTAACTGAAAGAGAATTAATGAACAAATGAGACTGTGTGAATACAGTCACCATAGACAACATAATAACGCTGGAGTAATGTATTGCAGTAACTGCAGTAGACCACTAGGCCTACATTAAAACATTTTGGCATGGTCCCTAAATTGCTATGAGGGTTAGAGGCTTACGCAACCAGGATCATTCTACTCTAGAACGTGCAGACTCTGATAATGACGATGATGATGATGATGATGATGATAGATGATGATGGTGACGATGACGATGACGACGACGAAGACGACGACGATGACGATGATGATGATGATGATGATGATGATGATTATGATGACGGTAATGATGACGACTACAGTGATACTAATATATTCGACGATATTTTTTAGTTTTCCACTGTACATTAGGCATATATCATAATATATGGTAAAAAGTTTATTTTAATATCTGAATGGGCCTATTCATCGATCATTCAAATAGATCTATTTAAAATAATTATTTTGATTTCTTTTGTCAGGTTTCACAATTATACTTATCAGGAGATGTTCATATATAATTAAATTAAGAATAAAATTATGTTTAAAAATGTCTATTTCATTAAATTATTAAAATTTATCGAAAGGTATTATGGGAAAATAAGAGCACATATACACCAAAAATAGCTTGTTTATGGGATGAGTAATCACTCACCAATTAGTATAAGTGGATCGAAGGAAATGAAATCGGGTGCTAATTAGCATAAAAGAAACAAGTTTTACGCCTTATTTGATATTGATAGAATTTATAAAACATCATTATACCTATAAAAAGGCATCCAGAGCTATGTCACGACACGTACACCTAATTCTAATAAGCTATCATAAAAACAGTAAAATCGTAGGGTAAACAGATTTGATACTTATTTTTTTGCATTGATCGTGTTTTAGGTGATATCTTGTCAAGTTGTAGAGAGGAAGCCAGTTAGAAGTATCAGCCGCTGCATAATTTAATAAAGGAGCTTCCTGTAATGGCTTTTAAAACACATAAATGTAAAACTTACTTTTAAATATAATTTTAAATAAATGAACACATATATCTGTAAATATACAGATATTAAACGGGATAGTGTATCAACTAATTTGTTTATAAAACGCACAGTAAAATAATTCTTTGAAGTCTAATAAACTTCAGAAAGTATTAAAGAAATAATAAACGGTCGACCTACCTTATAAATATAGAAAAGTATCCTACGTTAACAACAAAAATATAAAAAATCACTATAATTGGCAAATGGTTAGTTTCCCGGAGAAATCATTACGCAGAATATCTGAGAATAAACCGTCAAAAATGCTCAGCATTTTAGCTTTCCAATAGTAACTTCTTTTCCATTGCTGGTGGTGATGTACGCGACGTACTTCGAGTAAAAGAAAAATCGGCACTTACTTCTTCCGGGTGACATGACGTCAAAATTAGTGAACCCGTTTGACCTTTGGAAGTTTCTATCAAACTTTCGTTAGTAATGAAAGTAAAGTTTTCATTTGTAGCTTTTGTATACAAATTATTTTTGTTTGTATTATTTGTATTTATATGTATTCAGAATGAGATAATTTGATAAGCCTCAATTTATGGAACGACTCCTGTCTTCGGTACACAATCATCATACAGTACTTATCGAACACCACGCAGTAGGCCTACTTACCAGTCATCACATAGCAGTATTTATAAATCTATATTTAGTAATTACCAATCACTCTGCAGTACTTACCAATCACCATACTGTACTTGTAAATCATTATACAATACTTACCAATCATCATTCAGTACTTGTAAATCATTATCCAATACTTACCAATCATCATTTAGTACTTACTAATCATCATATAGACTTATCAATCATCATGTACTTACCATCATCATCATCATCATCATCCAGTGCTTACCAATCAATGTATTACTTACCAATCATCATGCAATGATTACCAATTGCTATGCAGTGTGTACTTATAACTTATCATTCAGTACTTAACAATCGTCATTTTCTGCATACCAATCATCATTCTGTACTTACCAATCAACATTTAATACATATCACTCGTCATGAACTACTTACCAATGACTATGCAGTTATTAATAATAATGATAAATAGTATTAATAGGCCTATTAATAATAGTAATTATAATAATAACAATAACAAAAAATAATAATGATAATGATAATAATAATGCTAATAATAATAACAAAACAATAATGATAATAATAATAACATTAATAATAATAATAATAATTTACAATAATAGCAAATAACAATAACAATAATAATAATAATAATAATAATAAAAATTTATATAGCGGAAATTCTATAACATAAGTTAAAATCAAATGCGCTTAACGACTGATGGTTACAATTTTTCCTGAAAGAGGTGTGTTTTTAAATTAGATTTGAAAATAGATACATTTGTGGAGTTTGAAAGGCAAGATGGCAAAGAATTTCAAAGAGCATAAAAAAGCAGCAAACGAGAGAGATCTGTTTCCAATGGTTTTATCATTTGTTTTAGGAACAGGTATCATACATTACTTACCAAACATCGTGCAGTAATTACCAATTACCGTATTGCCCTATTTATACCGCCGCCTGTGGACAAAATTCAATAGTTTCAATAGTTTATATTTAAACTTACTGAAATAACACTTGTATGTGATAGCGCCTCCAAGTGTCTAACCAGCAGTACGCTAGAGATGTATTGGGTGTTTTTTATACGAGATAGCGCCACCAAGAATCTATAACTGCTGCAGTAACAAATCACACTTTTATTTAAATTATACCTATAAGTTCATCTATTATATTCATTAATGTATATCTATAGTCTTAGTGTAGAAATCATAATATTAAAAAAGAAAATCCCGTTTTGAAGGTCGACCTGAACGTTTACATAGTCTGTTGCTTTAAGTTATAATATATTTGAACAGTTGAGCCTGACTAAACACGTGTAACAGTGACTTCTAATTCCATTAACTAATTAAGATATTAGCTGGTTTACCTACAAGAATGAAGTGGCTTGTAATTGTGTTCGATCGCACATTCTGTTGACCCCTGAGCGATTGTTATGTTGATGGAAATATACCGATACACTCTCTGTTCACATACAGTACTGACTTTGTGAAAGTACATGCAATCTCCCAAACCATTACTTGCGTTAAAATCTATCAAATGAGCGAAAAATTTAAGGTATGACTAGACATGTTGTAAAAAAAAAAACAAACCAAATAATAAATACGGCATATGAATAAACAATTTAACATTTTTAGTCCTAATCAATCCATCTAAAATCTCTAAAAGAAAATCCCTGTCACAGAGACGTTTAGCCAAAATATCAAATATATAAATAAATAAGTCAGTAACACCAAAAACAGGCAAAAATATAATGCGCGCGTACAGAAAGGAAGCGCGTGAAGATACGCAAGATGCGCGCGTACATTGTTTAACAAATTGGAGCCCACAGTTTATGTCTGACGCGCAAATTTCTATACGCGTGCATCCTCTTAGTGGTTTCACTGGCGAATTTCTAGTCATTTTTCTTCTAGGTTCTTGACCTTCCGTCTTCTATAAACTTCCGGTCCAATTCTCAGTATTACATCTTAAAAGATGAGTCGTCCAAAACCCATTAAATTCAAATGAAATCTGGATCAATAATAGATAGACATGAAACTTGATATGTTCACTTCCGGTGTTGATGAGATTCTGAGTGAAGTTGCCGACGGGCACAATAATGGTTTAAATTCGTAGCGTAATCAAAGTGCAGCATTCGGTATTCATTCTGCACACAGAGGTGTGGTAATGTAATGCCCAATAAATGTCCAACAAACAACAGGACAATTAAGAAATGTTCAGAATTTTTCATCATGTATGATTAAAAATACAATACAATATCATTATATCATACATTATGTCAAAATATTGAATCCTGTCGCGATGGCGTGTATCTCATTTCTTGGAGTATGCATTATACTTTCTTGAAGTTGATTAATGGACCTTTCCTAATATACCACAATTATACATGGAATTGTCGTTACCATATCCGAGTTTATTTCACCGTGTTTTGTCAAATAAAATGAGGTACCGTAGTCTGTATTGATCATAACCCCATTTCGGACTCAATTCTATCAACGTCACATTATAATGTCTCAACTCTTCTTCCAACCTGTCTGAGTCTGTACATATGTGACGTACGCCTGCTGTATAGCACACTGGTATCGTCCAATAAACATTCAATTCGAAAGAATGACGAGTTACATAACCTATATATAAAACTGTATTCCATTAAAAGTCTCGCAATCCATTGGGATAGTAAGTCCCGTCATGCATCAACTTCGTGAATGGACTCATTATTTTACTACATCTTTGATGATAAATTAATTGACGTATGGAATTGATTTTTAGATTAGAATTGCTGAATAATCAATTTCTATATTCTTTCCTAGACAAAAATGAGAAATACATTTGTCAGAGAACTGAGTAAGCTATACGTTTTCAAGTCGGTGTTTTAGGTCAAAGAATATAAACAAACACAAACCGTATGTATGTGGGTGTGTGTGTAAGTGAGTTGAGGATTTTATACCTTGATATAAACAGCTTCCTTTCATACATGGATTAAGTGCTATATCGTATGAGCATTCTGCAAATTTGAAATAAAATAAATGTGGCATACTAAAGGGTAAGCATTTTTTGCTCGCTTACCCTCTAGTAAGTGAACATCGCGACATTCTTCATTTCTAATCACCTCTAAGAGAAATTGAATCAAACAGTCTTACAAACACAAGAGAATGAAGACATTTTTTTACTGGGTATGACTTGAAAATTAGCAGAGGAAAATATAACACACACATTTATACGTACCCAGAAACGAAAATAACCATAAATGGATACATCACTAATTAAAGCAATCGATTAATCATTAAATCAATAGTGTCTATTAGAAATCAATAAGCCTAAGTTAATTATACTGATAAATGCAATATTTTATAATTTTACAATACTTTATTCAAGAGGCATGGTAAAGAAAAAAAAACATGCAAAGCCACAGGTAAGTAGATATGGCCATAGACTCTGATTAGACATAAAAACAAACAAAAGTAAATTTGGGTTTATTTGACAGGTGACAGAAGATCGTAAATTAACCAACAGTGTATTCATAACCATGCTTATATAGAGAGAATGGAATATTCCATCAATATTGGATAAGCGTATTCTACGTATATTTTATAAATTTTTTCTCAATGTTTGAACCTACGATGTTGTACTCAACCTGCATACCAAATTTGAGCAAGTACAGATAATAATTGCAGACAGAGAACGATGATGTTGTATTATTGTATGTGGGTATGTTTCAGTATGAACAACTACAGACAGTGTGTTCTACATTTGGAAAACACACCTATTCGGGGCAAATCCTTTACATAAATTCGTTTTCATTGTCAATAACCAATTACCTAACTCAAGTTAATTATGTGACTGGTTTTCATTAGTAGTAAAAATTAGTACTCAAGTACCAACTTTAAATACCCTAGAATAAAGAATCTAGAAGACGCCGGTGATTTACTGAAAATGTCCCTTACGTGAATTCGCATAGATAATCAGCTGTAAAGGAGTACCTTGTTGAAACATACCTGAAAATTTTAAAAGGTCTATGGTATCATGAATTAAATGCAGAATACAGTGCCACGTGTGGGATGGGCTGCAGCACCAGTCTTGCAAGTGACTGCGTTCTGTATCTGCCTCTAGAGCAGATAAAATCACAGAATATGGTGAAAGCTCTAGTAGGTTTTACTAAAAGTAAATAATTATCTCTTTTTCAACGCTTTTACAGAGTAATTATTTTAAAAAGAAGGGCAGAATCCACAAAATACCGATATTTTAACAAGATGAGTCCTTTTCAAAGCAACTACCGACTTTCAGCTTTGGCGGCTCGATGTAGTGGTTTGAGTTTAGGTTTTGTTTATGTTTTTGATTGTTTTTTTTTTGCTTGTCAAAACCAAAATCTTGATTTAAGCCCCATGTAAATCACTATCATGGATTTCATCCTTGGGCTTAATGAGGACCGAATTACCACAATACAGACAGTATTGAAGTAGAAGAAACGCTTTAACACTTAAAAACAAAGCTTGTCAAATGGCATATTGAATACTGAGTTTTATTTACTGTTTTTAAAAACTGCCATGGAAATGAACTGTTTGTGTGAATAATTAAATTAATGGAATCTTTTTTTATAAGATGTGAGTATTTTACATCCTCGTGGGCTCCAGTGATGCACATCAATTGATAACCAATTATTTAGAACGATGTGTAACAATTTAAAATAGAAAAAAAAATACTGTTTTAAAAATGAATACACACGAAATTAATTTAGCTTTGGATAGATCGACTGACTGACCAATGAAATTGGCAAATAAAGAAATAAGAACTAAAAAAGAACCTGCTCTATTTTAAAATTTGACTTTTAGAACAAGATGCAGGATTTGGGGCAATTCTGTACTAACAATACCCACAGTTTTTATTCATTGGTTTAAAAGTCCAGAGCAATCGAGTTTTCTGTTTAAATAAAACCCACGATTTGAAATTGCAGTCTTAATAAGGCGCATGCAAGTAAAATTAGCATAGTGCAGGAAATGGAAAATAACCAACCAACCGAAAGATAGACAGAGTGACGTAAGAGATGCGTTACACATATAATTATGTACAAACATGTTTTTTTAAATGAATACCAACTAAATTTGACCTCATTCCAGTAAGAAAGTCACATTGAAACCCTTCGGTATGAATGTGAAACTGTTGAAGCGGAGATACTAAATGAGATTGGAGGCGTGAACTATACCCAACGTACCAATAAGAAAATCATTTCATTCGTGTAGCCTATATAATAAAAGTCGATTTAATTATATACTGATATATTAACACGTATGAGTTCCTATTTCTATTAACATTAAGCTAAAACAAATATTGAACTTAATATCAACGAAAAAAAAATAGAAATACAAATTAGTTTTTCTTACATAAATGAAGTTAATCTTGTTAATTCCATCTGAGTCCGACAATAATTAAGGATTTATTTCTGTGGTGTTTTGAGATCGCTGAACATCACTGAGAATCCGACAAAAGCCCCGGGTGGATAGATGTGAAACGTAGTTTCGACAAAAGAAGATAAACAACAAGAAACAGCATACAACTGGAATTAAGGAACAGTATCTACCCGGATTGGACATTCCATAGAGTCTGAGCTTAAAGAAAGAGAATGCGAAAAGCTCCAACACAAATATCAAACATAAGATCAGACAAGAAAGAGATGTGAGGCAGGAACCCTTCACATTCATTGAAAAATAAATAACGAGAACCGGCCAACCACATAAGATCAATTATTTCTTTATACTGCAGAATTCCTTCAGGTTTCAAAAGAAACATTGCAAAAAAAATCAGTTAATATAAATTAGGTCCTATAATATTTTTTTATACAATTGATTGAGATACTATAAATGTAAAAAAAAGGAAGATGACAGATTTCCTAGAAGATCATTATCTTGTGTTGGGCCAGCCAGAAACAAAAAAGTCAGTTTACATGGACGATACAGCAACAAAACAGCGAACAAAACAAACATTAAGAAAATAAGTGAGTAATATCAAATTCTAACCAAGCCTATTCTGAGAAGAAGTGGTTTTAAGGGGAAAATGTAAACTTATTTTAATAAGATGAAATAAAATGGTTATGAAGTTTAGAAGTAAAAATTCTAACAAATTTAGAGTTGACAACTGATGCGGGTAGATTGTTCCATAATTTGAGGCCTGAGAATCAGATATTATGCTGAAAATGGTTTTTGAGTTATGTTTTGGGATGTGAATCGCTAAACCTGCTCTAGTAAGATGGTCATGAAAGGAGTATAAATTTGGTTTAAACATATTACAAATGTGTTTACAAAGATACAAAATTTATAGACGAGTATAAGAAAGTACATTGTTGTAATGAGTTTAAGACTTGAAAATAAAGGAGATGTATTCTCCTCTCTTTCCTAAAATATCGATCAACAAACGTTTACCAATTAATGACCTAACCATTCCTTCTGTTTCTTAATTATTCGGTAACACCATTAGCCAAATCTGCATACGTAATTTTCTGTCTGTAATATCTTCTTTCAAGGTAATCTTTAACATTTTCCAGAACCAAAATATCATAAACACATTCAATTTTTTGTTTTCTTTTCAATGATCATACCCTATTCTATTCTTCAATGATCATGTCCAATTTAACTTTGCTCCAATTTAACCATTACTAATTTTGAAATAAATCTAGAAGACCCTGTATGATTTTTATGGGCAGGTTAATTTTAGCGAAAGATCTGATAAAATAAAAGTCTGCATTTCAATTTCCAAAATTATACCAAAATATTCGTTGAGGTTTTTTTTTCAAATTGGAATGCAAAACTGGCGCTCTCGTTTGGTGAGTGCATGCTTCGAATTTAGAAACCATGATTTCGACCAGGTGAAGTTCTTAGTCTATCCTCAGTGGGTTTCATTGAACATCATTGTGATATAATAAACCCGTTCACGTTTTCAACTGCGCATGTCCGAAATCAAGGTAAAGTTATAGAAGCTGCGCCGCGGCCGTAAAGTCTAACATTGTGGCGGCTCGATGTAGTGGTTTGAGTTGGGAATAAGAATAATACATATGAATTGAAAAGAATTAATGAGCGTAAATATTTGCCATATGATAATTGAACATTAGGTCTTTACTAAGACCTCGTACCCTATCTTGCATACTAACGTCTGTCTATTTTACATATTGTTACGCGCGCGTTTAGAAAGGCGTGCCTAGAACCGCAAATTGTGGACGCTCTTGTTTCGCGTCTTTTCACGCGCACATATATTTATAACTCTTCTTGGTGACAATAACAATTTTATTAACCATCATAGCACTGCAAACTGTGAATATAATGGAAAAGAATAATATATGAACATATAGGTAAAAATGATATTGGACGGAAGAATTTCATTCTCGTCAGCATCCGATAATTAGTACAAGCGCAATTAAAATAAAACACTGTGATATGAGAAAAACATAACAGAATCATAGTCGACGATGTAATCTGATTATTATTAAACGTAATTCGGAAGGTAAATAATCTAAAGGCCTTTAGTCATGGCTTGAGGTGTTGGTAACAACGTTAATTTGGTTACAATGGGAAGCTTAATTCTACTTAAGTGCAGTTCTAAATTAGTCTTGTATTCTGCATTGTGTATTGAATATAAGTGGCGGTTGTATTCAGATCATCTCACGTAGGCCTACCTACATATGTTAAAGGTCTGATAAATGATAAAAGCAGGCTATCAGCAATGACATTCTCAGTATCATCAATAATATCATCGTCGTCTTCATCATCGTCATCGTCATCGCCATGGTCGTCATCGTTGTCGTCGTTAACATCATCATCATTATCATCATCATCATCATCATCCTCACCATAATCATAATCATCATCATCATCTTCATCATAATTATCATTATTATCATCATCATCATCTTCACCATCATCGTCGTCATTGTTACCATCATCATCGTCGTTGTCATCGTCATCATTATCGTTATCATCATCATCGTCATTGTCATCATCATCACCATCATCATCATCATTTTCATCGTCGTCATCGTAGTCGTCGTCGCCACCATCATTATCATCATAAACATCAAAATCGTTGTCATTTAATTTTATGTAGTCCTACTGTTCTGACACGACACATGTTAGTTAAATCATTCAATAACCTAATACTTCCTTTTAAATTCAAAACATTGACAGTAATGTTATGACAGAGCTTAGTTAATTTCATGGTTTGATGTTTCCTTATCATTAATTAGCCATCTGTTTTTACATCATTGCTACCAAAAAATGAATGTAGTCAGGCAGCCAATGGAAGACAACCAATAGTATGCGAATGTCACGTGATAGTTTTAGAGCTTTGTAGAGTATATTCGACTAACTTAACTGAAATCCATCTTCTATCGATCCTCGGTTATTCCGTGGCAGTTAAATCTGTCCGGTAGGAACCGTAACATCTTAGTGCATTGATTTTTCAGCAAGTGCTAGCATTAGTTTTTCTACACTCTTGGGCCTGGCTCCTTAGAGTTTTAGCTGATGAAATTTTACCAGTATTTGAAAGTGATTGCTAAAGGCATGTTAATGAACAAGAAACGCTCCACCAGTAAATATAAGTTATTTTGAGAAGTTTCATTGGAGATATTGTCTACCTGGATCTAGGCCTAGAAACATTCTCATCTCCAATTATCTAATGCGAACGCGGTGAAATACTTTACAGGCACCAAGGAGGCACAAAGATGACTTTTTCGATGGGTACACAATTTTTCAGACGTATTATTCCGTCGTACGATCACGATGAAACAGTTAACTTTGCTAAGGTCGATCATATTGAAATGACGACACATAAGGAAAATGGCACAGCGGGAATGAATCATTCTGAGCCTGACGCCCCTAATGGTCATCTGCCAAGCTATGATTCTGGCGTGAACTTGGTACAGTCAGAATCGAAAACTGGGACTCCTGTACGCAAACCAATCTCAACATGGGATGCAGGGTGGAATGTAACAAATGCTATACAGGTAGGGTTAGTGTTAGTGTATTCTAGTTGTTATAAGCCATAATATCTGGTAGATGTTCAATATAAAAATGGTTTGGAGGTGTGGTACTCTCTTAATGGAGTGAATTTTAAAGAGTGAGAGTGGCCTAAGGAACCACTCTTAAAAGAGTGAATTATCACCACTCCAAATCTACTCTTTTGGAGTGAATTTTCTGCAGAAGCGTGAGTGATTTCGCTCATATAGAGTGAATTTTCAATTGATTGGAGTGAATTTCACTCTTTTTGGAGTGGTCCCTCAGTTCACTCCACAAAGAGTGGATTTTCACTCTTTTACGTTAAGAGAGTAATAATGATATGGTCGTCTTGAACGGGGAAGGTTATGATAGTAAGTGGTGTTGGTGGTGGTGGCGGTGGCGGTGATGGTCAAGATAAGTTAGTAGTCTGTGGTGGTGGTGGTGGTGGTAGTGGTGGTGGTCAGGATAAGGTGGTAGTCATTGTAGCGTTGGGAATACGGTTGTTATCTACAGTGGAGATAGTAATGGTGGTGACTATAATGATAATCCTTACATGACGATGACGACAATAAAGTTAAGTAAGTCAACATCCTTATTTAAACATCTCGCGGGCTGGAAGGTGTTTGTAAATGAAAAGTTCGTAAATAAGGTTCATGAAAACTGGTCAAATAAGGCCTACAAAACAATTATTTGTGTTTATTTTCTTCTTATAGTTGTTAAAACGTACTGTTTAAATGAATTAGGAGAAGGAAAAAATATTTAAAAAAAGGAATTATCAACGATAAATTATTGGATAATTACATGATTAGTAATTATTTTAATGACGCCAATGTCTGAATAGGGTTTGTAAAATAGATTGTTTGTAAATGAAAAGTTTGTGAATGAAAAATTTGAGTTTGTATATATAATTATATATAATTTTTAATTCATTGTTTTTCTACAAAAGTTTTTTTTTAAATTAAATTATCTACAATTTGTGATATCATGGTCATATCAACCGCATCGATGACAAATTAACGTTGCATCATGAATATCTGGAGTTATCTATATCAACAGACTGGTTAAATGTATATCAACAGACTGGTTAAATGTAACCCATGTTAACCCATGTTATCTATATCAACAGACTGGTTAAATGTAACCCATGTTTAGTTAAATGTAACCCATGTTTAGTTACATGTAACCCATGTTTAGTTAATTTCAAGCTGTATAAATATATGCAATTGTTTCCTTTATGTCTCATGCAAATCTAGAAATGATTCTAGTCATGGTAAAACCACCAAGTTGTCGCACAGGAAGTTATTGAGAAATAAGCAAATAAACAACAGGAAATATAAACAAAATATACAAAGGAAATTTGTGTAAATTTTGTCCAATAACTTCAGGTATATATGTCTGATTTTGATAATTGACTCCTCATTTTAAAGCTTGTAAAACGTGTAATATAATCATAAAAATAACTCAATTTTGCATTTTCCTACAACTTGGTGGTTTTGCCGTGTCACGCCTCAAATAGAAACCCACCCTTACATTGAATGTATACGACAGTGTAACATTTAGTAAATTTACTCATACTGGTGAAATATCCTTGAATAGTGTGGTTTATTCCCAAAATATAATAATACCGATTAAGGATATAAAGTCACTTAAAAAAGGGGGAAAAAGTGATTTTAAAAATAATTTGCTTGTTTTGAAGAATTATAGAAATTATGATCATAAACCTACAATTAATTAGAATACAGTATTTTAAAATAATAATTTACACCGTTAAAGGTTAACTCCGGGATTAAAATTTCTATGGATACACCTATAGAACAAAATACGTGTGACCTAACTGACAAAAATTCACAGTGGACTACTACCCATATTACACAATGCTAAAAAATAGTGAAAATTACACATTTTTAAAAGGGCTGTGTTTGAAAACCGTATAAAATGTCACAATGAAAATTACCTGTTCTAATGTGAACTTGAATGATCTTTCCATTTCAGCGAGGTATACTCCCGTTAAGTGACTTAGGTTTTCAAGCATATCCCTTTAAAATCTGTAATATTCCTATTCTTTAACACTGTTTAATTTGAGTAGTAGACCCACTTTTGATTTTGGACTATTATTTTCGGCATTATCTCGTTGTCCAAATTGTGTGAAATTTTGTCAGTTAGGTCAGACCTGACTTTTCTATAGATTTATCCATTGAAATTTTAATGCCGGAGTTGCCCTTTAATAATGAAACACTTCAAAAGGCCTCTATAATATATTGTATCAGCTTCTGTGTAAAACAGCATAATAAACACCTTTAAAAATACGTTAAATTTCAATTCTCAAGTTCTCAACTTTTATGATACCTTTATGTGAGCAAGGTAATTTTAATATTTAATTTTAGGAGTGTTTTTTTTTTTGGGTTAATTTTTACTTGACGACACATCCTAAACTTGCTTGATGAAAATTATATACCTTTTTACAAAAATGTGTACAATTTACAATAGGGGCTACAAAAGGAATTATATAATGTTAATTCAGGGATAAATAAAGAGTGTCCACCGCATGTGTTATAATTTCATCCGTATATTAAGTAAGAATCAATGTCCCGTAACATATTGTTTTTACTGTAAGGAGAGAAACTCGACAAAATTAAAATTGAATTTCACACCACAATAAAAACAAATCGTTTTTATCGATTTCATTAATATATGGTAGACCTTAGAGTACGTTAACACGGCGAACATGAAAACGAACGTATATACATAGCCTACTTATATACAGTATGTATACTGGTATAATATCTATATTTATGAATACACAGTTGTTTTCAATGAGTTATTTTAACTCCAATGGAGTTATTCTGTACTTAATTTTAGGCAATGATAACTCCATTGAAGTTAAAATAACTCCTTGAAAATAACAGTGTACAAAACATAAAACTCTATCTTTACCAGTCACACTTATATACTGTGTATAAGTTCCTTCAACAAATTAAAATAATTATAATGTATGAACAAACTGAATTGTACTCGAAATACCCTTGGATGTAATGAGGTCTAACAAGGTTGACTATGGAAATAAAAATGTAAATTTAGCGATTATTATCTCATATCAGTATGAATTATATATCACAAAATATGTAATACACATCATAACTTATTGGATTTGATAATAATTATTGGAAATCAAGCATGATACTGAAAACCAAACCTAAACGTCTGTACTTTACGAAAATATAGCAAATACAGAAATTAATTGAGGCTACATGATTAGTTCGAGCTAAAATGGAATAGATCGAAGTTGTGAATAGTTCTGATGAATGACACATCAAGTGGTAAAACATTTAATTGCTACATAAAATCTAATCTAATTAGATTAGAAAACGTTAATCAATACATATCTACAACCATTGAGTTCAAAATTTTCCTTTGAAGACATTATAAGTTCGTTTAATCCAACTCGAAAATGGTTAGTGTAAAGTTCAATGAAACCATGGTTTTGGTTGAGTAGTTTTCTAAGATTATACACATATAGAGGTAGATATCATTGCATGGTATTGGTAGCGAGGTTTCGCAAACTTACGAAATACGAAAACGAAAACGGATACGTCACACTCCAATTTTTCAAAGTTCCTAAA
>JAOTQE010088906.1:0-27062 GCA_025631205.1 Nesometra sesokonis
TAATGAAACGCTCCATCAGTCTATTCCTCATCAATGTCGATGATACCTGAAAATTTCATGTTGATAGTGTATGTCAACGTTGAGGAATCCTGTACACAAAAATGGGGAGAAAGAAATAAGAATAATAAAAAGAATAAAAAGTTGATTTCGTACAGTAACAATAGCGGATTCCGCTATGTAGCGGATCAGCAAACAAGAAATACAAGCACAACAACAGATGTTTACAAATGCAGAATCTGTATGTTTTGTGCAATTCTCTTTTTTCTTTTTCAAGTGTTTCTATTGTCACTTCATACTGTTATCCACCTAGTAAAATGTGACAATATTTCTTATCTTAACATCATCATTGGTGTTCTGCTATGTTGCAGGTCCTTATAAGCATGGGCGGCGGAAGAGTGGGATAGGGGACGTGACCCCCAGTGATAACTCAGGGGGGAACGGTCCCCCCTGGTACTCCAACTACAAAATTCACAATACACAAGTCAAAAACTATGGTAAATATGAATATTATAGGCTTGAATACCACCTTCAGGAACCAGGAAAGCACAAAATTAGAGGCAACAACGTTTTTTTTCCTCATCAAATTCTAAGCGGGCTGGAGTAGCCGAGCAAAATTTAAAAATTAACTTCGTCCCCCCTAATCCAAAAATGTTCCGCCACCCCTACTTATAAGAAAATTGATTTATGAGCTTTTCCACTTTAGTGGGCTTCTCTTCACATCTACATATTTCTCATTCTTCAGGGAGTCTAATCTCAACCTTCTACCTGCTTGTCTCTTTCCTTTCATTCTTCTTTCCATTACATCTATCATTAATTCATTTCCTTTTAAAATATGTCCAGCTTTTCTTTCTCTTCTCAATTGTTTCAATCAGTTTTCTTTTAGTATTCATCAACAGTATTATCTTATCTTATACCACTAACAAAATACAAATAATGGTCATTGCTTGGAAGTGATGGATATTTGGATGCACGGAAACCAGAACCTAATGTGTTGTCGGAACCATGGCTTATAAAAATAAAACATCACAAGTGGTTACAACATTGGTGCAGTCCCTTATTCTAGCTTCTGAAGTAAATGACTGTTTTCTGTTATTCTTACCTGAAGTCGGTGGGCAATTTCTGGCAGCTTTGTTATTTTTGGTTCTTTGTAGATAAACTCTTCACCATCAAGATCTCCAAACTTGGTTCCATAATAGCCAACACGGAAGTAAGTACCAAACATTCTCTTTTTATCCTATAAATATAAATAATCATATATGTGAGGTCTCACCACAAAATGAGTCTCATGGTAGGATAATTCAAAACTGAGTTATTGGTACCTTCTAATAGAGCACAATATAAGCTGTAATCTACATTTTAAATGACATTTATTAAATGAGTAGATCCCAAGATATGAACTTATGAAGTTTAAATGTATGAAAACACAGTTTTGAGAAAATCAACCATAAAGCAATCAAAAAAACATAAAAACTAAAAGACTACAAATCTCAGAAAGTCTGCATGAAGACAACTTTCCAGCAGGAAAACGGACTTAAAAATTATATTATAATGAAATATATGTACCATAGTACTCAAAATTGATTAAAACTAAATTTCTTAAAAAATTGACTTCAGACCAAATTTGGGGATTTTCTCAATTTGATGTCACCTACGATGCGATTCAATTTGTGGTGAAACCTCAAATATAACATCAACTTTTTATATTAGTTTGTACAGTCAAGTCTACTAAAACCTCTGGAAACCAAACTTCACACTAAAGGCCGGATCACATCAACGCGACAAATCGACGCGACAGGCGATAAGCAATACGACAAAACATTGAAAGTGAGAAACAAAGAGGTGCTCCCATTGAAGCGATATATCGTCGCACGACAAAACGACAGGCAACACGACTTTTTCAAAGTTAAAAAGTTTTCAAATTTTCGATATTTTTGTTCTCTGCTCTCCCAAAGGCATCCCGCAATACAGAAAACAGCGAGTTATTGCTTTTAAACATTTAAATAGAATATAACTAACTAGTTGTTAACAGTCCTTAGTCCTAATAGTATACATGTATGGTAATTAAGCCAAAAACATTTGTGGGAAACGTAATTAAAATGAGGCCCAGGCCTAGATTGCACACTGGAGAGCACTGGCCCTCGCGCCCTGAAGTCCATGGGGACATACAGCTATGGGATAGGCTAGGCCTGCTTAAACAATTGTGACAGTAGTGTTGATCAAGATTACAAAAATAGGGCAAAACAATCAACGTTGACAACTAAATTAAATTTAAAATGTATTTTGAACCCTAAAATAGGCCTAGGGCTATTTCAGCCTACAAAAAAGCAAAGATAGACCTAGGCTAAAAATGCATTGTCATCGCGCGCAATGTGGAGCAATGTGAGCGCTCTTGTCGTGTCACATCGTTGTCGCATGTCATCATCGACTGTCGCGGCACCTTGTCGCGTTGATGTGAGACATAACTTTGTCTGGATGGAGGACAGCCTGTTGTAATTCATGTTGTTTTTATGTATTGGTATTAGCACCTCATATACTTCACTTAGTACTCTATATATCAACTAAGTCAAACCTCTTTCCCTTTTACTTACCAATTCAGCAATCTTATGGAAGGAATCACATAGTTTGCTGTGGATGGTGGACAATCTGTTGTAATTTCTATTATTTTCATGTATTGGCATTAGCACCTCATATACTTCACTTAGTACTCTATATATCAACTAAGTCAAACCTCTTTCCCTTTTACTTACCTTACTCTGGATGGAGGACAGCCTGTTGTAATTCATGTTGTTTTTATGTATTGGTATTTATGTATTGGTTATATACTGTACTTCACTTAGTACTCTATATATCAACTAAGTCAAACCTCTTTCCCTTTTACTTACCAATTCAACAATCTTGTGGAAGGCATCACATAACTTGCTGTGGATGGTGGACAGCCTGTTGTAATTTCTGTTATTTTCATGTATTGGTATTAGCACCTTGTATACTTCATTCACTACTTCGTACACTCCTCCCTAAATATTTAATTGAAATTAAGACATTATTAAATACTGAATTTGTTTAAAGGAAAGCAACTTAAGTGAGTCAGCCTTTAAAATTATGAAAAAAGCACTTCTTGATGCTATGTAATTTGCACTGGTTATAAGCAATCAACATTTTATGTTGTTTTAATATCCCATGAAATTAACATGTTACTGGAAAAGGGTTAATTTCTGGATGTGCAAATTGTTGCAGTTTGCAACAATATCAAAATATTTTCATATTGTTTATTGTTTGTGTATTTAAATTGTTTCTACACAACATTGACAAACAAGAATTTTCACAAAGTTTTTATTTTGTAGTTGTTCCATTGTACATAAGAAACCACTTATGGTAGTTAATTCATTATTCATCTGTGATCAGCTGTAAATTAGGATTAGATTGATTGACTTTGTAATGCTTTTGTACATCCAGATATAAATTAAAAAATGAAATTTATTTGAGGCAGGTCACAGCAAAAACCACCAAGTTGTCGCAAAATTGAAAAAGGTGAGTTAATATTGAAATCATATTACACTTGTTGTAAGCTTTAAAATGAGGTGTCAATTTTCAAAATCGGGGAGAGTTATGAAACAAAACGGACAAAAATTTCCTTTGTATTCATTTATTTATATTTATTGTTGCTTATTTGCTTATTTTTCAGTAATTTCCATTGCGAAAACTTGGTGGTTTTGCCATGATTTTCCCCATCTATTCTTTTATACCTCACATACAACACCTCCATACAATTTTTCTTACCTCTGTAAAGAATGTAGCAGCTTGTTCCAGTAGGCCTACTAGACCACTCTCAGTGAAATACTTGCCAGAGCAGATGCCCTCCTCATCTGGTGATACTACATCATCAGACACAGCACTCTCTTCAAGAACATTAGAAGAGATTTTCTATAAAAGAATACAATATGCATAACTTTTTATATGTCATCTCTTTTAGCAAGTCATATCTACAGAACAAAGGATAAAATAAAGATAACTATTTATTTTCATTAAAAAAAAATAATATAAATAGCAATTATTGACACAATATTTATTTTGAGAAAAATGTTCATGAATCAGAGGTTGGAATAAAAATATATTTTTTTTTAAATTTTTAACCAAAATTGTTCAATTCAAACAAAACAGAGAAAACAGGTTTACTTCACGATTCAACATGTTAGGTCTGCCCTGCTTGGGTAATATAATGGCTTAGGGTTAGGCTGAGTAAATGTATAGCACCTACCTCAAATGCCACACATCCCACAGGCAGATATGGCCTGTCCTCCTGCATGTGCAAATACTCTGTAACTAGGCCAGCACAGTGTATCAGACACATTGCAGACTCCACATGGTTTCCCTGCTTCATATGCATGCCAGCCATGTTCTGAAGCCAGGTCAGTCGAAGGTCAGGAGAATCTTGATATCTGGAAAAATATTTAGTTAGGGAATTTGTTTAATTTTAATTATTAAAAGCCTGTTATGTTTTGCATGTAGGGTGCCATCTCTAGCCTAAAAACAGCCAGAACATTTTGATTCTTGCATAAAAAAAATACAACTATAAAATTATTAAGAACCAGAAAATCATCTGAGTCTATATCAGTTTTTAAGGGCATAAAACTGGTTTATACACAACACTTGCATTGCTGTAGTGCAATATATTTTTTTATATTATTTGAATTGCCACATACTACATAATGAATCATAACCAAACTTAATTACAAGTAACACTAATAAAGTACATAAATAAACCAAAAATAAAATAAATAATTCTACCACTAAAATAATACACCAATGTATAAACAACCCTCATAAAATGATTGCCTAATAAAAAAAAACTTTATTAAAAGGAATACACAAATAAACCATATCTGTTTTCCAGGGCTTAAGTTTCCCATGAAACACATTGTCAACAAGCAATGGGAAAGGCAACCGCCATCACTGCTTTTAAAGCTATTTTTTTTCTGGCAAACATATGGCTTCCTGTGCTGATAATGATTACTTCTATCTATATACTGTGATTCAATGTTCACCGTCAGCTTTTCCCTCGCTAATGTATCAATAATAGCATCAGTTGATTCACCTTCTCTCTCTATAATCCCAAATACTCTTATGCAATTTCTTCTAGAGTATTTTTTTAGGTCGTTCATCATTTGATTTTGGAGACCACCTTTGTTTTAACTCAATGAATGAATCACTCTGGCTTTCAATATTCCACTCCAGCTCATTACATTTCCTAGTTGCCTCATCTGACTTGCTTTGTTTATCAAGCATTTTAGCATTCAAAAGTTCAATTTTACGTTGGATAGGCTAAATTTATCAGCAATGGGATCACTAATTGATTAATTAATATTGATTTATTGATTTGTAAATGGTTCACTGATTATTGATGATTGTAATACAACATACCCTTTGGCAATTCTGTACATGAGGTCCATCAACATCTCAGGATCTTCCTTAAATTCTTTCATCTTGACCGTGTCCGACAGAATCATGTGAAGATTGAAGACAAGGTTGTGAACCTAAAAAACAAGTAGTCTTTAATTCACATTTCTCCAGAATAAAATAAATAAAACGTATACATTATAATTTTGTGTTCATTGGAAATATTGAATTTTTCAAGGTTATTTAAGTTTCATTTTACTTCCTATTTCTCTGGTTTATTTTTTAACTCTGGTTAGAGAGGTTGAGAACTACGTATTTGATTAAGTAACTAATAGATATTTTTTTTTATAATGGATGGAAAAGTGAGAGCACTTTATTGCATAATACTATTTTATTCTTGTATAGTCCAAAAATAAATTGAACCCTACCCTGAATTTACTCAAAAACTACAAGCTTGGTGTTCTGCCAATTGAGCTAATATCAGTCAACACGGAAAGGAAGATTTAAAATTTAAATTTGATAATTAGAAAGTATATACAATTAATTTTTTTTTTTGGTAACAAAAATTTTTTGGTAGGTTTCTTTGTATACATTCTACATTTCTTTGTTACAATCATAGATTTATTATTTACGACTAAATAGTGAACTTAACATGGTAGAATTGCAGCTCCATGTAGGCGCCTGCTATTTGACGGTCGTCAGCCTTCATCTCAAACATGTAAGTAAAATAATAATTGTTTTATAATTTTTGTGTTTTTAACATTCCTTTGTCATACAAATTATTTACCTATGTCACATGTATTTTATGTTGTTAATGTCTTTATATTTGGATTAAATTTACTTCCATTTATTGATAAATTTGAAACTTTTATGAAAGATTGTTGGCGCAATTTCGACGGAGCAATAGCGCTAGAACCATGGTTAGAACATAACACGATTTGATGGGTTGGATTCAGGAGTAGTAGGCCCTTCCATGGAATTGCACTTTGGTGCAATATATTCTTTGGAAGTTTACTACCTAGTCATTAAAATAATACATCTATGGTTACGATTAAACTTCCATACAAAATAACACTTTTTCAATTGACCATCCCAATTCATGACATCATTGTATGGATATTTCCATTAATTTGATTACATAATATTGAATAGATTTCCCTTCAATACCTGCTCTGGGAAGGTTGTAGCTTTCAGTTCATAATCTTCATCAGCATACATCAGGATTGTCTTTAATGACTTGCGCAGGTAACCCTCATGAAAATTAGTTACTGTTCCAACCAAATGCGACAACGACATTGTAACTTGCATTTTTACTCTTGCGAAGTTCTGTAAAAAGAGGTTGTGATATTGTGTTAATAATATTAATAGGTAATTATTGTGCTTGTTGCAAAGGCTTCCAAGAACTTCACATAAGTACCTCCTACGTAGTTATATGTGGATTCATTTGAAAATATTGCACCGGTGATCAGTGCAATTAGCATTTCGTACCACCATGCTACCCACTTTTACTCCTGAAGAAAGGTAACATAATATAAAGTGTCTTGTAAAAAATGGAAGCAATCAGTATGCATTTTTAACTGCTGAACTCAGATTATGAATGTGCAAAAATGGCCTCCCTACAAGAACGTCTTTCTTCATGAAGGCTAATAATATTAGCTATGCAAATCAATAAAGGTTAAATCAGTGATCAAAGTACATAATATTATTACATTCTGTAGTATAGTTCACACTGAATTTTGTTCTATTATTGTGTAATGAAATAAGTCAGGTAGGAAAAGAACCTACCATCTATCACTATCTAATTTATTATCTTAAAAATTAGACCATTGAGGCTTCATGGTTGCACAGACACAAATACTTCTCAGACAGACATTGTATAGAAACTATTTCCTCCATGATTTTATCTCACAATAAAAAAACATACTACCCTTTGAAAAATATAACTCTGAACATGGTAGATAATGGTAGTAACAAGGTGGATAAAGGTATTTAACAGGGTTAACCCTATAAAAACTACCATATCAAGAGATATTACCAAGGATGGTCAGCAATTCTCTACAAGTATACATAGGAAAATACAGCTTAAGGCATTAATAACATCAACAGGCAGGGTAATTATATACTACCTTACTAGGTAGTTCTCTGTGTCGCTAGATACTGTAGATCTCCCTAGTAATTTAACATGGTATATTTTTTTTTTTACTTTATTTCTCAAGCATAGAAAACAAAGAGCCATCATGAATTTTACTGGCCATTACTTTAAGGACAATGGTATTTGAACATTCACCAATACTTACATTGCCAATTTCAAAGTTTTGTCGCATCAGCAAGTATAACGAAGCACTAGCGTGTGAACGGACGGTTGCGATGCATGAACTGCAGTGCTTTAGAATACGAAGACAAAGATCAGCACATTGCTCAGTCTCATCTTCAAACAATAATCCAGGATACTGCAAAGATAAAAAAAACATTAATTGGATTAACTTTTAGAATTAGCAATTGTCTGACAGTACGAGACTCTAGAAGCTTATCCAACAAGACAAGTTTATCATTCTGGTGTATGAGGTGTAAAACCGAACTAGTTAAATTAAAATAACAGTAATAAAAATCGATTCCGAAGTACAATTACCCAAGGTGCAGTGAAAGCTAGAGTTATATGCTTAAAAAATGAGTTCAGAGAAAATTTAAATACAGAGACAGAAGTAGACAAAAAGAGGGAAACTACTCCCGAAATGAGCAGCAGTGGATGTGAAGGTGCTCCATCAAGAAGCTGGGGATTTACATTGTTTTCACTGTTTTCAGATGTTTTAATATGGTATCGCACAAGTCAAGGTTTGGTCTGTTCCTTGAAACAATACACTGTGACCAGAGGCAGTACTTATACATGACTTGTGAAGCAGGAGGTGAATTTTTCAGATTTTGTACAGTTTTGTCATTAATCATTACGATTGTAGAGGAAACTATGAAACTGTACCATTTGGTTTTGACAAAAAATTTTGGCAGAGCCAAATGAGGTATAAGTTGGAAAGAGCCAGTTTTCCAAAATAGGCAGAAACAAGAAAATTGTCAATTTGTTCAATATTTTGTTAAACTCAAAACCATACAATTTTCAGATATATGATAAAAAAATGCAATATGACCTTGCTGTCAATGCATACTAATAAGCAATATTCAAGTGCACTTTTCTCCAAACTTACATTTTGAATGTTCTGACTTTGACCATTCATAACTACGCAAGGAAACATTGAATGAAACTGATTTTTTTTTTCTCATATTAAAAATAATTATGTGTAGAATCTATAAATAATTATATTTTCAATTATTAAACTTATGCCTCCTTTGGCATGGCCCTGCTACATTGGGAAGCCAATTTTGAGCTATAAAAATGAATATACATATGGGGACCCCTATGGAAATAATTAAATTTTTTAATGATTATAGGGTTATCCCTGGTATGCTCTTGCGTTTCTCTGTAGTTTTAATCATTTTATGTACTGTATATATTATTGTGTACTAGTTTTAAGAGCATATTAAATAAATCAAATCAAATCAAAAATACAGACCTTGAACACTAATGATCTCTGAGTTGCTAAGGCATTCTTGAGGACAACTACACTTTGGTTACATTGCAGCATGTGAAGTAGGACTTGCATAACACTACTCAGCACTCCTGATAAATTCTCTTTGGATTGGATGGACTATAAAACAAAAAAACAATAACAGTAAAATAGGAGAATACACTGTGACTGTCAGCCTACTTGAGTAAATTGAACACATGCATGAGACAACTTTAATCTAGCATAAAGCCAGGCACTCACTACATCATGTGACGATCAAATGACGATCGCACGGCGAAACCGTCGCTCCCTGGGTGTGTGATTTCCTGACGTGATGATGTCCTTCATTCGTCCGCCGAGGGTTTTTTTCTACAGGTAGAATCGCATCTGGAAACCACACACACAAAGAGCGATGGTTTAGTCGTGCGACCGCCCTATGACCCTTGCACGACGATGTGAGTGCCCGGCCTAATACTTCATGTTTTTACAGATGTGTCTAATTAGCAGTCCTCTCTACTCCACATCGTTGGCTAAAATGAAATTGAGGATTGGGTATTCCCGTTCTGAGTGAGAATTTAGCAAAGTCCACTAATCTATGTTGTGTGTAATCTGGGGATACTCGCTGGTCCCAGTCTAAAAACATCACTCTCATGTGATTCAGATAGGGGTCATAAAACAAGTTATTAGGTAAATTTCGCCGCCGAACGTTAACTTTAACCTTAGCACCGTGATAAGCTCCGCCCTTTTTGTAAACAAATCAAAGTGCGCATGCGCTGGACTTAGGTAAAACGTAACTAACGTTCTGCCGAGCATGTTAAATCTGGAAATCACCGTAATTGTTAACGTAACTCCTCCCACTTATGAATAAATTATGACGTCATCCGTTAAAGTTAACGTTTTTCGGCGAAAAGTACCTAATAGCATGCAGTTTTTCAGATTACCACATTTAATTAGCAGTTGGTGTCAAATGTAATGTCTCATGTGTACATTAAATACTTTTCATATTGTCTTTCGAAATACTGTCCATCACGAACGAAAGGAAAAACACTAAAAACAAGTCCATCTTGGACTTTTTTTGGAAATTTTGGTGAACACCATATAAATCAAATTATACTCTTCTGAAAAATGCGCTGATTCTTTAAGGTAACCACAGCCAGATGTGTACACTGGATTTCAAACACACGGCAATTTTTTTTACTTTTCAATTAAAAAACCTGAATTGACACCACAGTGGACCTGCAGTGCACACATGCAGTTGGACATAGTATCACGTCCCTGGCAATCAAAGCTTTTATGTAAATAAATCTATAAATGCCTTGGTTGATATATACCTGAATGATGAGCTCTAGTGAGTCTAAAATTGTCAGGCTGACCTCTGTTGACAAGCAGCCTTCCAACACGGCATCATCTTCAAGCTCTGCTTTGGATTTACTGTAAATAATTCAATAATAACAACAGAGTTAAAAATAAACGTCAATCCCTACTTGTTATTAGTTCAACATGAGCTTAAAAAAAGAACTGTATCATGGTCCTAAAGTTATAAAAAACGTATGCAAAATCAATGAATAATATTTTAGACTTGTTTTATTCAAGATTCTCAATTTTAAAGCTGTTTGTAAATATAAAAAAAAAATATAAGAAACTTTAAAAATTTGATGATTACTTACCTCTCAAGAATCTCATTTGTTTGCCTAAAGTGTGTCAAATCTTTCCTCCACCTAACTCGTTCCGATTGACCAAGGGCTGGACCAGAAGCAGTGCGATCTAAATGATGAAATAATACAAGAAAATCAAGGTGATTTATCATCATGGTTTAAGCGACAACTTCCAAAACCACATGATTAAATGTCCATGTGTGCAAATTCATGCATACTATTGTATGTACATAAGGTTAAAGCTTTTAATAACTGAAAGTAATGATTTCTTATTTTTAAAAATTTTAAATTTGTAAAAAAAAACTTAAGGGTGAAAAAATCTCAAACAGATAGTGATGGATAAAATTGTGATTAATTTAAACTCTTCACTGATCTTGAAATAGAAAGTGATAAAAACAAATCATAAACTGATCAGAGGAATGGTAATGATAGTACACTGGCAAGGAACATGCTACATATAGTCTCTATGTATGATTCTTCTCTATATAGCCTACTGTAGATGAACAGAAGAGCATGGCAGTGCTCTTTGTGAACCTTAATATACATGCGGTATGTTAAAGTTCAACCTGATCAGTATTTTGGTAAAACGTTAATTTTTTAAATCAATTGCACTGTTTAATGAATAGCTAGTGAAGATGATGAAATTTGGGTGAAATATGTTAGGACAAAATTGTCCCTAAAAAGTGGAGAGATCCTTGATGTTTTATGGTGAGCTCACTGACAGTTTATCTAAGTATCCTAGATAACTTTTTAGCTATCTTGTTTGGCAAGACTAACTTGTTTTAATTCAACTTTCTATTTGTTTGTCTACGTACTGCTTATTTCGGACGAAACAAATGAAATGAAAAGCGCAAAACAATGAACACATTCAATAACGAAGTTTTGATGGACAATATAACTTACCTAGGCTTGAGTACATTCCACTACGTCTCAGGATAAACTCACTTCTAGCACTAGCAGATCCTAAGATTGCATCTTCTAACCGCTGTTTGATATCATTTGTCTTTTTCATGGATGTACGTGAGAGCTTCTTAATAATTGATGTCTTACCCTGAAATAAAAACGTAAATATAACAAAATACAATAATATAATTAGATAGACCTACAGAAATATAAGCTGGGGTGTGAAGAGTCCTAAGCAGGCAAATAAAAAAAATATTTTATTATGTGTCACATTGATTTCCAACAGCAAGTTTCCTTGCAACTTACAGGATGATCACTATGTTATGCTTTCTAATGAAGTCTCATTATGAGGCTTAGGAATTAAGTGGCACTTTCTGTTTGGTTGATTAAGAACCAGGTGTGTGGCTAGGTTTGAACCTAGAACTTCAAATTGGAAGGAAAACACCAAGCTACAATGCCACTCCTTAAATCAGCAAGACTAAAAAAAAATATTAATGCATGGAAGAGCCAAGCCAAATGAGGCATAAATCAGAAAATTTAAAATTGAGTTATTTAATGAATTATGAAACTACACATTGTTATCTTTTGCATGGAAAAAATCAGATTCGTATGTCTCCTTGCAAGTTATCCAATCCAATTTCGAACATTTTGAATGTATGTTTTGAGAAAACTGCATTTGAAAATTGGTTATCAGTATACTGTAACTAAGCAGGGTCATTTTAAATTGAACATTTCTTTATCATATATCCGAAAACTGTTAGTGTAGTATGAAAGTTGAATTTTGTGTAAAACTAGCTTTGCGACTTATGCCTCCCTTGGCTTGGCTCCGACATACATGTAGGTTACACCACCACAGACCAAAAAAAAAAAAAAAACAACCTTATGTCCCTTGATCTTACCTTATATTCAAAGCAGCAGATGCAGTAGTAGAAGACATCCAGTAGTTGAATGAAGCGCTGAACACCTAGGCCTGACCACCACTGCTGGAGTGAAGCAGCTTCAACGTTCTTCACTACCCACATGAAACACATCAGCAGGTCTTTGGTACTCTCCTCTGTCATACGTGTACTTGATGACTGTCGCTGAGAAAATTAAATAAACAAGTTCTTTTAAGCTTGAAAGCTCTGATTATGTTTAATACTTCTAGCTTAAAGGGGCATTCCTTAAAAAATCCACCAAAATTTCATTTCTTTGACTAAAATAATAAACATATTTAGTTACCTGTATACTGTACTTGTTTAGTTTTATTCTTGAGTAGGAAAAAAGCTAAGAATTATCAAACTCATTCAGGCTTATTCCTGTAATTAGTTTATTACTTGCAGATCTACTAAACTCACAAAAGTACAGCATACGTTTTCTTGATGGTAAATAATGACATCCACACCCTCTATCATTCTCCCACAAGTAGTCATTTTTAACTATAGGGGGCTTGAGCCATGAGGTTCTACAAATAGTGGCTACGCAAATGCTTACAAAATTAATGTTTTATACAATAAACAAAGAATAGGCTTCTCTAACAATTTAACCACATTTGATTACTGAAAACTTTTAAAAATTTTATTTAATTTCAAATATTTCCAACCTGTGCTGATCCTCCGGATGTATCCTCTGCCATCGTTGCCACACTAGTTCCTGCTATCGCCAAGGCGACAGATTTGTTGATGCCTAATCCGTTGTCTTCATCCTCTTCAGCAATTCCAAACATAAATGATGGTCGTAGCTTTGGATTGGCATTTGTACAGTTTAATTGTGGGATAGCATCCATGATTATGTCTAGGAGCGGGAGGTAGAGTGAAGCGACACGCATACGTGTCGCGATGTCTATGTAGCGTGGATCACAGTCATGTGAGGCAAGAAGATTGGCTACTATGTTTATTGCTTGTCGATGATTATTGTTATTGCTGCAAAGAAGAGAAAGCAAAAAATAATACTTACAATTATAAAATAATAGCCCTGATAAAATTTTTTAAAAATATAAATTAAATATCCATGATTACTTACAAGTCTATCAATAGTGTAGCACCTAACTACATTTCCACTTTGCTTTAACCCTATGCATCATCACGAAACATACGTTCATCTGATAAACACCTTCTTGAAAAACAGCGACCACAAAATCAATGGGGTTCAAGGGCTTTCTCCATTGTTGCTCCTAAAATCTGGAATGGCCTACCAGAGCACATAAGGTCTGCAGAAACACTGGCAGTATTTAAATCACTGCACAAAACGCATCTGTTTTTTTCTAATCAAACTACTCTCTACTGTTTTTTTACCCATCTCTATGACTTGGGAGGAGCACCATGAGCGCATATTGCGAATATGGCGCTACATAAATCTACATAATTATTATTATTATTATTATTATTTGTGATATAATCAAGTTAATTTGAAAAGGAACTCCAGGATTGAAATTTTTATGGATACACCTATAGAACAATTAGTTATGACATAACTGACAAACTCTCACAACATTTGGACAATGAAATTACAATGAAAACACTTTCCCAAGTAGGTCTTAAATAAAAAAGTGGATCTACTGCTGATATTACACAATTAAAAAAAATAGGAAAATTTTGAATGTGTTGTGTTTGAAAACTGTGTCAGTTCAGTATTTTTTAATTCATACATTATGCTACATTAAATTTAAAAAAAAAACAAATCGACTTACTTGGTTAAAAGCATAGCTGACAGGTCTGACAAAACAAGACCAGTCAGAAAATGGCGTTGCTTGAACTCGTATGATAGTTCGGACTTGGTAGGACTTCGCATGTCGCCAGATGTAAAGTACGAAGACAGGGAGCAGAATGACGTGGTGCTGACAATGGATAGCGTTGGGGAGGGAGGGTTTGTGATGAGGGAGGGGCAGAGTGGCAAGTTAAGTGTGACATAGTGTTCATGGCTGCACACGATACGTAAGAAATCAAGCTTTATCTGGGCAAGTGGGGTTGGATCTGTTAATGATACCAATCGATCAGCAAGCTGAAATAAATAAAAACATTTCATTAGAACATTAGGACACTCAAGCAGTAATTCCTGCTAATTGTTTGTCAATAGAGCAAAGTGTGTGGAAAATGAAAGTATTAGCATCACACTTTGCATGCACCATGCACAAACTTTAAAATGGTAAAAGGTCTGCATCTCATAAGTGTTTGCACTCACTAATTTATAACAACTATTGGTACTGGTTGATTTTTTTTATGTAGTATTTAAAGATCTATACATCCCAGTTTAAAATTTGACCATATCGTATTTCCAACATATTTCAATCTGTATTGGTACTAGCTATAGTTGGGTACTGCCAAGGATATGCAATAAGAAATTAAACAATATTAACTAAAAATTAATCCTAGTTTAGATTTATAATTGTATTTATAAGAAATCCTTCCCCCAGGAATTATTCCACCCACCTATACATTTGATTTGATTTATTTGGTGTTGTAGAACACCAAGGATAACCCACAAAAGTCAGAAGTGGACTTATTTCCATTGGGGTCATTCTGGTGGTGATTGGGCATACACCGAGAGACAGTCCCCTACTCTTTTCCGAAGTGTGTACTGCATTCTTTAACATGCACATGAGCCATGTTTTACATGGGACCAACGGCTTAATGTCTAATCCTAAAGATGGTGCCCTAGTATCAACCCTCCAGCCAAAACACAAGGAAAGTGGACCATCGCATCATGGTTCAGCGGACAGCACAGTGATTTCAACCAGCTAAACCAACTGAGCTAATTTCCACCACCTAGTAATTTTCAAAAAAAACTGCTTGCTTTAAATCAGAACACCCTACAGTATTTCACAATCATGGCTATGTATAAACTGTATAGGGGTATATAGTTAATTTGATTTTACACAGACAGAAGTTGACACTGTTCAATACTTACCGATCTACAATAGTTCTGGATCTGTTTAAACACGAATCCCCTGTCCATCAAAGTGAACAGGTCTTGCATGAAGTAAGCTAGATGGATATTGAGTAGACTCATCGCTCTTGCTTCCTAAAATTAAAACAATCATAGAAAATATTTGTAAAAATCACTACATCATTCTGTAGTAGATACCAACAAAAAAATTTGTGTATTCAACTGGGGCAAAACTTGGCGAAACCACCAGGTTGTCGCAAAAGAACAAAATTGAGATAATGTTGAAACCATATTCAGCCCTTTATAAGCTTTAAAATAAGGGGTCATTTGTCAAAATCAAACATCAGTAACCAAAGTTATGGAACAAAATATACAAACTTTTCTCTTGTATTTCCTGTTGTTTATTTGCGCTTAAAACAACTCCCTGTGCAATAACTTGGTGGTTTTGCCATGCCTTGCCTCATTTGATTTTAATATGGATCATGGATTTAAAAATAAATTGTACAAGATAATACAAAAATTACAAAAACATTTTTTTGGGGATAACTTGATGTACTTCTTACAATTTTTACCAAACGTTTTTTTTTTTTTTGGTCAGTCATGCTTGGGAAACATAAATGTTTCTTTTAGCCCAACTATAGAATAAACTGTTAGCATACTAGTAGCAACGCAAAAATACAGTCAACTAACCATTGCTAATCTATGCAAAGAAGCATTTCTGGCTTTCATCTCTAAGTTTACCATGTTGTATCTTGATACATGTATGTTTAAGATTTAGTTACAATTGGTAGATAAATGTGAGGTCTCACCACAAAATGAGTCTCATTGAAGGAAAATCCAAAATTGAGTTATTGATGCTTTTTAATAGAGAATAATATAAGCTGTAATCTACACTTTAAATAACATTCATTGGATAAGTAGATCCAAAGATATGAGCATTTGAAGTTTTCATGTATGTAAACACAGAAAATCAGTCATAAAGCAATAAAAATAAACAATTTAAAGACTATAAATCTCAGAAAATCTGCAAGAAGGATACTTTCCTGCATGCAGACTGGCCTAAAATGTATATTGTATTTTTTTTATATGGAAACATGGTTTTTGAGAAAATCCCCATAAAGCAATAAACAAATTTAAAAAACTTAAGACAATAAATGATAGACATTTTACTGGATGAAAATTGACATACAATTATTTTATAATGAATGAAAAGTACCATAGTCCTCATAATTAATTAAAACTAAATTTGCCCAAAAATTGACTTCAGACCTATTTTGGTGATTATCTCTGTGTGATCTCAACTACAATGCGACTCACCTCACAAATATAAATGTGATAATTATTTATTTGAGTTTTCATGTTATTAGTAAATTATGATTGTATATATTTCGTTTTAAAATTTCACATTGCAAAGAGCTTATTCTAAACCATTTGATTACAAAAAACATTCAGGGATAAAATAACAATGCTGAGAGTAAATGGTGCCACCTATGCTGTAATACAAGAAGTTCAGTATTCTATTACTAAACACTTATTATTAATCTACTATACTAAGTGTTATTAATGAAATTACCTTTGAATATCGTGCTATAATGTCTGTACCAACCATAATAACAATAGCCTCAATATCAGAACAGAAGCTGTCGGAGAAACGCTCCCTACGAGGGAGGTCTTTCAACTGCATTTCATCCGAGTAATAATGTTGAGCCATGCTTTTAATCTGTAAGATAAAAAAGAATAAGATTTGTTGTTCTTGTTCTTATTATTATTACTATAAAGATGAAAGAAAAAAAGAACAAAATCATCAACAATAACAGTTCCTTATATACATAACATGTGAAGGCAAGAATTGGCATGGCTTAGTGCTTAAGTCTGGGTAACCATGAACTAGACCAAAAACAACAGCACAGGCCCACTCACACAATGGTTCTGGTGGTGGAACACTAAAATAAAGACTATAAACTGTAGGATCAGTGTACACAAATGGCTTGTGTGGACTGTAAGAAAAACCCAGTACATCATTTGAGAAGAGTAAGGGGTTACTCTGTGGTGTACCAGTTCATACTGTACATCCCCTGCTGCGAACTCATGATGGTAGTGCAAGTTCCCAAATGTTCCTGTAAAGAATCAAGCAGTACTGGGTCTGGACAATTATGTTCATGATCTCGACGAGACATATTCATTCATAGAAGTACTGATGAAGAAATCCTATCCTATGGTGACAGTACAGTGATCCTGGGACCAGACTTAACTTCAACTTGAGTGATACAAGTGTATAATTTGAAAGATGCTAATGATAGTTCATACAATGTACATTAAGGTGTTAGGTCTATTATGTATTTGTAATTCAGATAATAATATGTGCTTAACTATCAGTTTGAAGAATACAAATTAAAAAAGGATGTTAGTAAATGTTTAATTTTACAAATACAAAAATATAGATAGAATGAAGTATAGAAAAGAAATATGGACACCTGCCTGTCACATTTCAATTTCAATATTGAAATAGAAATGTTTCAATTTCAATATTAATATAGAAATGTGACAGGCAAGCATCTTGACCCCTGATGATAAAGGCCATAATTTTATATAATTATATTACAAAGATTTTTAATAACTTAACTCTTGATTGCCATTCCACATTCTTTCTTCCAAATTGCAAAAGACATGATATGAATCTTAGGGGAAGAGCAAGTGGATTGTAGTGGATACTTGCAATATTGTTTTTTTTTATGATTTTAGAGGCCAAATGTTTGAGAATGATGTTGGGCAAACAGTGCTATGTCGTTATACAAGACACTGTATCTAATTTGTCTCTTAGAATAGAACAGCTAAGTAGTATTGGAAATAAGGTTCTTACCATAAGATCAAAGAAGAACCAGGAGTGTTTAAGTGCAAGATCCTTGGACCTGCCACTGCAAATGCCAAGCTGAAGGGCCAACTGTTCATGTACCAACTGAAAGAAAAAACAAGTATAAAATATTTATATTTAAGGTATATTTATTTTAAACACACATCGAAATTAACAGGCAGCCAAAGGCTGAAATTAGTTAATTTGTACAAAGACTACACAAATATTAAAAATTCAAATTAAGTATTACTATAGATAAAAAAAACCAAAAAATATATAAAATACACATTACTAATGAAATTATAACTCGCCTAATTCACACCTCACTAGTGTGGCAAAGCACCATTGTTCAATAAATTGATTAAGTCAGGCGCAGATTCGGGGGGGGGGGGAGGACGCAGAGGGCGGCAGCCCCCCCCCCTATTATTGTCAAAACGTAGTTTTTTTGCTCGTCAGGAAAAAGTTGACAACCACGCCCACCCGGAGTGGAAAAGTGCGCCCTCCCTTTCGGCGGACCTTGGATCCGCCCCTGTAAGTAGGAGATAGAGCTATTATTGAACCGTTTAGTGCGTATTTTGGATTTTGGATAACGAGAGAAGGTTGGAATTATGAAGAGTTCTACCACTCTCCCGTCCTCTTGAACTAGGCAGCCAACTACAAAGTTCAGGGGAATTAAATAGTTTCTTAGCAAACTGATATATTTCATCTCTACGACTTCTTAATGTAGAAAGTTTGCAACAGAACTCAGGCATCATTATAAGTAACATAATGATAACATATGATGATTTTACAACCTCTTTTTTGTAATCGTTCAATTGCATTATGTTCCTGTTCCGTTAGGCTTGGGTATCATAAATATAAATTTGTAATTCTTTTCTGACCAAACAAGGCTCACAAGGATAAGTCCATCTTCAACAAGTGGTTCAACTGACTGACTCTCCAGAAAACATTATTTCACAGTACACTGGACAAAATCATGAAACAGAACTCCCAAGTCTCCAGGATTGTCGTGGAGGTTCCAGGAAATTTGGATCATCTCCCCGGCTCCCAGAATAATTAAATTTTAAAAACCTCCTACAAATTATTGTTTCATAAACAAGGTGTTGAGATTTTTAAAAGGGTTCATATACACAGAAAAACATTACAAATGATGGTTGGGTGACAAGAAAATATCCAGGATTTTTTTTTTTTAATCTAAACATATCTTAATTTTGATTTGATTTGATTTATCTGGTGTTGTGAGACACTGAGGACAACCCACAACTTATTTCCAGTACAGTAGGGTCCTTCTGGTGGTGATTGGGCAGTACACCAGGGGACAATCCCCTACCCTTTTCTGAAGAGTGCACTAAGTTGTTTGACATGCACATGACCCATGTTGTACACAGGACGACTGTTTAATGTCTCCTTCGAAAGATAGTGCACTATTAACTTTTATTTCGATCCTGCAGCAAAAACATGGAGAGTGGCGTGGTGTTTGATCTAACTGGGGACCAGCGAGTCTTCACATTCAGAGCACTGCAGAGTGATTACAACCAGCTAACCAACTGTGTTAAATTTCCCTTTCTAATTCTGTGTAAACCAAATCTTGTAAGAACCGAAAGAGCCAACTAAATGGACGATTTGAAAAGTTTACGGTGTGACTTGATTTGATTTTGTATTATGCAGAGTCAAAACTGCATAGTCTTATTTATGAGTTGCTAGTATAAATAGAGAATAAATTTTATTTTCAATTACCTTTCGTGGAGGAGATCGCCCTCCTAATCCTCGTACTGGAACATTACCCATTCCCGTTTCTGAATTTGGTTGAACTACTTTTGCTGACCCATATCGATCAGGTGACAGACGTGTATGCATTATTCCACTGACCTCGTCATCTGGCGATTGAGGCATGCTGTTACGACCTCCGTAACTATGGCGATTGGCAGGTGATTTTAAAGTCATACTGTGGGATTTTTTTAGACTGCTGTAACTGCCTGATGGTGATAGTCCTGCATGTATTTAAAATAAAAATTTGGGTTGAATGAAAATTATTTACCGACTCATTTATGGAATTAGTATAAATTTGTTCCATTACAAATACCATTTTGTTATTAATAATAATAATCCTTTGTCATCGCATCAATAAGTGTTTTAAAAATGAAAATATTTACGAAAAACATGTGATGATACGCCATCAATCAAAGTAGATCCTTCATTTTAAGCACTAAATTATTTCCTTATTTTTTGGATCAGTCTTACCAACTTCACTTTTCTTGAATTGCTTTTTGAATTGCTTATAGAATTGAATAGAAACTCAACGATTCCTCCCTGCTTAATGATCAAAAAGACATTGAACCAATGACACATCTCATCATGCTGGTCAATGTACATCATTTTTCTGTGTCTTATTGTCGGTTCAACTTGATGTTGATCCAAAAAATTAAGAAAGATACTTAGAACTATATTTCTCAAACATCCTGTTTGCTTCGTTAATTAGTTTTCACATTTAGATGACAATATTACGAGATATTATTATTAAGGTCCAATGTTCCAATCAACACAATCAGTATTAAAATACCTACTGGTTCAATATGGTATAAAATATATACTATATTTATTTTCTTACCAGCAGGTCTTGGTACATCTTCTGGTGGTTTGAAGACATGTTCAATGTAGGCAGCTAGTAGTGTATTGCGACCGTGGTTATCTTGACTCTTATCCAGTAAGCTGTGAATCCTATCCACAATGTGGGCCAGTGATTCAAAGCAGTTCGAGCTCATGTTTACTGAAAAAAAACACATCAGTTGGGTCACTATTAAGCTCACTTGGCTTGATCGATTAAAACATAGAAAGGTAATAGCCATTAAAACACAGGGTTGTGAAAAAAAACAAGAAAGGAAGACAAAAATCACAATTTTATGTGTTGCATAGCTGAGCGGATAAGGTAAGGGAACTGTAAACAATGGCAAAACAACAGCATGGGTTCAAGGCCCGCCAACATCATGGTTCTGGTGGTGGAAAACTTATTCTTGAATAAGGACTATAAACCATAGGCTCAGTGTACACAAATGGCTCATGTGTACTTTAAAAGAACCCAGTACATCTTTTAAGATGAGTAGGAGGGGTTACCCAGTTGTACTGTTCCATACACGACCCCCGTCATGGATAGATGAAAGATCACGAGGAAAACCAATTACTTGCTGCATTACATGACATGACCCTTAGGGGAGTAAAAAGTCACAAGAATGTTTAACATCTGGTCCACGGCGTCTACTGTAAACGGCGCTATATAAATCAAGATTATTACTATTATAATTTTAATGAACAAGTCAAATTCAAATTTACTGAAATTTAAACGCATTTAAAGCTAAAAAGACCAGTGCCCACAGTGGCTTTCAAATTGACCAGAATACAATTATTAAATTCTGTAAATCCTGTATATTTTATCACAGCAGCACATAAACAAATGTTCAATTACATGTATTTAAATGGATACTATCACTTGCACAATGATACAAACATAGTAAATCATTTCTAATGTCAAGATAAGAGAGAGTTTAGTGAAACAAAAAAAGGAAAGTTAATTCAAATACAGAATATAGGAATCTTTAGTACTTTTTTAGATGACGCATGTTTCACTAAATCATAGTTGTTTTATCTAAAATGGTCCAAATAAATGTGAGGTGTCACCACAAAATGAGTTGTGTTGTACAGAAAACCAAAAGTGAGTTATTGTTGTATTTGGATAGAAGCGATTATAAGCTTTAAATTGGCTTTAAATGAGGTTCATAGCTTCAGTATACCCAGAGAAAAATCATTTTAAAACATGGTGTATGAAAACACACTTTGGAGAAAATCGACTTTAAAGATAAACAACTGTTGACTTACTGAATGTTTTTCCAATGATTTTGAAAAACAGTCTTTACAAAATGTAGTTCAATAACATTACTAAACTTAACAAAACAACGGAAATCTCATTTTTATAAAATTATGACTTTTTGTCTATTTTTGTGAATATTTCAAAATGACTTGGGGTACAACACGACTCATTTTGTCATGACACAAATGACCGGTGACTCACCTAATTGACCCATAATCACAGGTGACTTGACCATCATGAGGAACAGTTTATCCAGTAACAGGTGTAAGAACTGGACTAATGGTTCTGCACGAGCCTCACACAGGGACAGAACACTCTTGTTTAGTTCAAACTCCATCTTGTCACTTGCAATTGATTTTGGAATAAGTCCTGATTCAATGGAGTGACAGAGCCAAAGAAACTGGTCAAGCTTGTTATCCTGAGGGTAAATTTATCAATAAACTGTTTAGAAGCAAATAGAGCTTTTAAACCATTCGCTGTGTGGGCTCACCATTTGAAAAAAAAAATAACACTCTCCAACCAGGTGGGTCTACCATGTTACATTACTATGAAGATCTACCTAGCAGCACAGTAGTGTTATTGGTACCTTAAGGTCATTAAGTTATTGTTGAGAGTTTTAATTAATCTGAAGCTCTAATAATGGCTGTATTTTTCCCTGTATATTTCCTATTGCTGACACCATATCACTGGTAGTCTCCATTGAGAAGGGAGATGACCTTTTGTGTTAATTTATTTATTTATTTTTTGGCATTTATTTCAAAATCGCCCTGTTTCCTTTAAAGTGTTTTATAGTGAAAGGGTTAAAGTGTTGTCTTTCCAATTTTGTGTTCCTTGATTGCATGGATTTATTTGGAAAACCCATGAAAGTTCAAAGTGAACAATATCTCATGTGGGACCTTTCTGGTGTTATTGTTCAGTACACCAGATAGTCAAGTTACAATGAAATAAACTATACATTTGTTGGGGTTTTTGACGGAAAGTGTAAACTTCACATTTTGTTAATACTTTAAGTACACTGATCTCAAAAATATTTCTGATTTTTTTTTACAATACACCTTTGGCAGCCATTTTTGACTAAAAAATGACAACCAATTTTTTGTACAAAACATCACATATCTTTTATCCCAGACAATTATTTTTCCTGATTTTTTTTTTATATCTAATTATATGATTTATCATCTATCCCAACTTGACATTTTAAAACTTTTCTGACGTGGACATGTTGGATCTCAAAATTTTATCAGATCCAATAAGCAGTGTGCTCTATATTTTGACTCTCCAGCCAAAACACATTGAGAGTAATGATGGCTTCAAACAACCAATGATCCCCACAGTTCAGAGCACAGCACACTCATTTGGGATTTCTTAAAAATTTTACCTGAGAATGAATAGAAGAAACTGCCTTCACTGACACATTGAAGATTTTCTTTTGTCCATCAACCCATTTCATGTAAGGTAACTGTGTCTGTAAATAAACAAGAATAAAAACAAGAAAATCAAGTAGACAGCACGAATCACCTATGGAGACTAATTCTTAACACTGAATTCATTGGCACTACACCTTTAGTGTAAGACATGTTAGTAATCAGTAACAGAAACTACCCTTATTGTATAACATGCTGGTAATCCGCAATACAGACAGCCACCTGCATCACAGAAAAGGACGGCTGTATCTAGATAGATGCCCATATAACTGAGAACACCTGTGTACTATCTGGTCTGTGCACCTTAAATTACTGATATACAGAATTCAGTCATATGGGTTTGGTCTTTTTCCAGTAGCCTAGATCTATAGTAAGTTTTCTGTGCTGTTTTCACAAGCACCTTCAAATATTTTGTGGATATACATGCTTTCAAAATCTTATTACCATTTATGGAAAAAATGTGAGGTCTCACCACAAAGTGAGTCACATCATAGGTGAGATCATATTAAAATAATCACCGAAATAGGTCTGAAGTCAAATCATTGAAAAAATTTAGTTTTAATCAATTATGAGTACTACTTTTATTTCATTAAAATATACTTTTTAGGCCAATTTTCATGCTGGAAAGTGTCTTTTTACACAGATTTTCTTAGATTTATAGTCAATTGTTTATTTTTATATTACATTATGGGCGATTTTCTCAAAACTGCGTTTTCATATATGAAAACTTCAATGCTCACATTTTTTGATCTAGTACTCCAAGGAAAGTCGTTTAAGGTGTAGATCACAGCTTATATTATGCTTTATTATAAGGTATCAATAACTCAATTTTGAATTTTGCTACTATGAGACCCATTTTGTCGTGAGACCTCACTAATGTTTGAATACATATACATCCACACCTGTGTACAATTCAGTCCCAGTGAGCTGTCACACATGGATTATTCATATTTACTTCATGCTGAAATAACAACTGTTAATAAAAATATTCCATGTAAAAACTTACATCTGGAGACAGCATAGAGTAGGCCTTTGGTAGTTTTTCTACAGACACAGGTAAGTTGAAATCACCTGTTTGTAATCGCTGATTACGATAGATTGGTAACCACTGCAAAAATAAGCAAAAACACATTACAATCAATCTTATCATATACAATCTCAGGCTCGGAGGTTAATTAGAAAGTTCATAAATGTGGCAGAGCTAAATCAAAGGAGGCATAAGTCCAAAAACTGAAAATTTATTTTAGAATTAATGTTTTTTTAAACTGAATTTGAAAATTGCTTATCAGTATACTTTGAAAAAGCAGGGTGATTTTACATTGCATTTTTTTAACATTTCCTGATCATGTACCTGACACTTTTTTAATGTAGTATGAAATCTAAATGTTTAAACTGTGTTTTTGAAATAAACAAGATATTAAAAAATTTGACCATTTTCTTGTTTCTGCCTATTGTGGAAAACTAGCTTTGCCACTTACATCTTTTTTTGTAAAACACTGTTTATTTTTTTTTTTATTGTTGAAAATGTGCTTCTTGAAAGGAACAAGAGTAGAAAAACAAAAAAGAGAATATCAAAGATAAATCATCGGGTGATTATACCATCGCCTATTATTTTATTATGTCTACATTAGATATAAGCTGATCCTAAAATTAATCAAAACACAAACAGGGAGTTCATTTTATTTGAAAGATGTTGGCCAATTTCATATCTTTGCCACTGTTATCACTTCTCTGAATTCATGACAGAAGTACAACTAGAGATAATTTAAGATCATCATCAATTTTTGTTTCCAAGATTCTAAAATATAGCAAAATGTGTATTTTTATTAACCAAATAATAATCATAACAGAAGTTGGTCACCCAGTGTAACAGAAGTAACATGAAAAAGACTCTTAAGGCCATCGCACACCTAAGCACAGGCATTAAAGTATATGCAAACACATAGGTAACACGGCCATATAAACGCTTTAAGGGTAAAGCTTACGATCCGGCACATGGTGCGCCATAGGCACGAGTAGTTGTTTGATATCAAACATGCTAAAAACCTTGCGCTATGCCGTCAGCGCAGTAAATTCACCGCAGTCATAAGCTATTAGCTTGCGAATGCAGCAAGAGTGACTGTTGGCGTTCAAGGAAAGTTTCACAAGGATTATTCATAGGTAGCCCTTGAGACTAAAATTAATCATTAAAATAAAAAATAAAAAAAACTTACAGTGTACCCTATTGGTGTTTCTATCTGTGTATTATCCTGCTTCTTTTGACAGCTAATATGGTAGAATGTGAACAGTAGATGGTTGGAATCTTCTAGGCTTGGTGGAAGTCGTATCTTAATCTCCTCATAGAAATCAGGTGTCTTGTTGTGGTAGGTGACAGAGGTGTACATCTCATGGACTAACTCAGGGCCGCTTGATTTGCCAAATATACACTACAAAAGATGATAGGTAATTTGAAAGTAGGCAGTCCAAAATATTCAACAGTAAATGTTAATCCCAACAATGGCATTTTGAAACGTTGTTTTCATTTTTTAACTCTAAAAATTGACGAATTTCATAATGATGAACAGGAAAAGATGTGGCTTATGTCAAAAAAGTTAAACTGATATCAGCTTTTAACAATTTTGTTAATGATTGTGAGTTGCTTACAGAGCAACAATTCCTGTGACAAAAATATACAGGTTTTGGGTGGCCAATAAATCAAACGTTTTGTTAAATTTTTAAATTTTATAGAGTTGAAACTTGTTTCAGAACAAGAACTAGTATATAACAAATGTAGCTGGAAAGTGCTTCAAAATTGTATTATGATAATTTTAATATATCTCAAATGAATAAAAATTTTGTTTTGCACAGCATAAAAAATAGTGGAAATTTTGCAATCCACAGTGATTTGAATTTTATCATTCATTTAAAAAATTTCTTTATAACGATCAAAATAGCAACACAGATCGGCATTTTGGAATAACGATCAACAAGAAAACAGGGTAAGCACATTTTACTAAGCCTCAGCATCGAGTGATACGGTAGCCAGTTCTATTCCACACTGTCTTTTTAAACTTCCTAGGTACAGTATGTTTCAACCAGGTACTCATTCATAGCTGAGGTAATAATAATCATAATAATGCAAAAACACTTCTAACGTGACTATTAAAGTTAAAACCTTAACTTGCCACCGGTGCCAAAAGAGAAAGAATATTGAAAAAGTTGCAGTAAAAATGTAAAATTTGCAACATATTACAAAAATAGGTAGGCTTTAAGTTAAGAAATAAATAACTGAGGATTTTTAATGTCACGAATGTAGACTGGAAGAGAGTTCCAAAGTGTAGGTGCAGCAAAAGAAAAATATCGTTGTCCAGTACGGACATGTCTAACACGTGGAACATGGAGCATATTGGAATAGGATGAGCGATTTGGACGATTTGTAATTTGTTGATTTACAAGAGATGATAAATAAGATGGGGCAATGTTATTAATGGAGTTAAAAGTTAGCAGTAGGATCTTAAACTTAAGACGCTGGTTAACAGGAAGCCAATGGAGAGCTTTCAGAATTGGGGTAAT
>JAOTQE010088907.1:0-14918 GCA_025631205.1 Nesometra sesokonis
TAAGATAAGATAAGATAAGATAAGATAAGATAAGATAAGATAAGATAAGATAAGATAAGATAAGATAAGATAAGATATGATAAGAAGGTAAAGTGAGGTAAAGTAAGGTAAGGTAAAGATGGTGAGGTATGGAAAGATAAAGTAATAAGACCAATAAAACAATATGGTACCGATAAACTATCACCAGCTTAATATTCAAAATCATTTGTTTCAATAAATCTACTTGCGGGTTTCAATCTGTTATGGTGACGTACTTAAAAGCTATAAGTTCTACTACTAACGCTTACCTAATAGCATCGGCAGCTGAAGCGTTTGTTGCCTAGCTTCTACCGATATCAATGTTGTTTATCACATTCACTAAACGAAGGGTTAAGGGTCATTTGAGTGCATAAGCTGCTACAATTAAAGCGATTAAGAACCTTACGTTCTAAAAATAAATGCCCCTGACGTCATCGTGACGTTGTTGAGCGTTTCTAGCCATTATATGTCAATAAATAAAGGAAATTGTAAAAATTTCTGACAACGACAGATACGCATACATGGAGGTAATATCTATGTTAGCATAAAATGTCGAATTAGCACGATATCTCGGGTTCGATGACGCAAAGCGATCTAACATTGGAAATGCTCTTTAATGGACTGAGGTTTATCCACAGGCATTAATGTTCGCTCTCAAGCATTAATTTTGACTTGTTTTTGCGATATTTAAATTTTAATATAGAATTAAGAACGACTACTATTTTAACTCTATAAATTTGCATGAGATCGACACATTTATAAATAAAACGTTGTTTTTAGTGAAAGTTTAGTCGTCTGGCTTTTCAAAGCAGTAATGCTACAGGCAAACGTCCGAATAGAAAGTTAAATCAAGACAAATTTAAGAGCAGCAAAAATAACTTAATACCAAACGTGAATCTACCCACGATATTTCTATCTAAACATAACGGAAAAAAACATTCGAAGGTAACTTCTTTGAACTTTAAAATTTGTATAAATGTTCTTCTATGTAAATTTGTTGATGTTGCTTTTATCAAATGAATGAATGAGGGCGTGAATATATTAATTAATTAATTAATGGATGAATGATTGAATGGATAAATGATTGAATGAATGAACGAACGAACGAACGAAAGAAGGAATGAACAGGAGAAACCATCTGAGAAAGCAGACCTCCGCCTAGCAGTCATATACCATACTTGGCCAGGTTTTGACATCTATGACCTTTGACCTCATTACCCTAAAAATTAAACACTCATTTCGTGTTTTGTTTTAAATAATTTCTGTAAGTTTGATGACAATCCAGTTATTGGTTCTTGAGATATCTCTGTTGAAAGTTCCGTGGCAATGTTTCACCTACGGTAGAGGTACCGGTAATTAACGAACGAACGAGCAAAGAACGAACGAATGAATGAATTAACAAGTGCATTTGTTTCCACTAGTTATATATACATGGTTAAATGGTTAAATATTTATATAGCGCAAAATGCTAAGGTCTCAATGCGCTTAAAACAAGTGAAAAGAAAAAAAGGGAACCAGAAGGAACTAAGTAGGTAAGTTTAGAAACAGGGGTGAATCATGCAGACAATGGTAAAGCGTTCCGTAATTTAGGTGCAGCAACATTGTAGGATCTTTCCCCATATGACTTTAACTTCCAAGGTGGGCAGGAAAGAAATGTTTTGTCTGATGTTGACCTCAGAGTACGATTACATGTTGAGGAAAGAAATTGAAGAAGGTCAGATATATATTGGGGAGATATATTGGAGTAATTTTGTAAAGATAAACTATAAACAATCTGATTTCACTGCGACCGTTTGGTTGTGATTTAAGCTACTACAACAGTTATTTTAGATCATACTGACCAGATGGGTAATTAATTTGGGCTCATGTGGGCCTACACTGGGGCAGAAACCTTCCACAATTAAGTAAATATGACACAAGTTTGGGTAAAAATTACCCAATTCGGATTCTCCAGATTTTGGTACCTCTTACATGGACCGGTGTTTTTCAGAGTGTACTTAGATTTGAAGAAAATTGAAAGCTAAAAAAAATTCATCAAGTTAGAAAATAATTTGAATTATAAACAAACATGTAATAACAAATGTATTATGTCCATAGATTACATGAATCATATTATTGTTGGCCTTGGTCTTCCACATAGTGTTAATCGGATTATTGATATATATTCTATAGTCAGTAAGTTGTTATAATTCACGAATCAGTTATTGCATAGCAAAACATTTCAAAACACGTAACGTTTATAGACTATCGCGAGCATCGCCATCAGCGGTGAATAGTGTCTAGTGGGTACATAGATTAAATATTTACGGCTAGATAATTAACTCAACAATGTAGGCGCCCACTATTTGACGTATCGTCAGCTTTCGTTACGTACATGCAAGTTAAATAATAATATCTGTTTTACAATTATTGTACTTTTTTGTCATAAAAAATATTTAGGCCTACATATGTCACATATATATTATGTTGTCAATATCTTTATATTTGGATTGAATTTACTTTGATTTATTGATAAATTTGAAACTTTTATGAAAGATTGGGGGCGCAATGTCGACGTAGCAACAGCGTTAGAATGTTCCACGATTTGATTGGTTGGATTACGGAATAGTAGGCACTTACATGGAATTGCACTTTGGGACTATGCATTCTGTGGAATTTACCAACCGTTAAAATAATACATCTATGAGTGGGTATCAAACGATGGACAATAGTATTGGGACGTGGTTAGGGTAGTGTCAGGTTTAAGGTGTAGAGAGCACACTGACATAGTAATATTTACCTGTTTGTCAAAATCGTTAAATAGGAAATGTACGATTTTATTACTTTGGTATTTTAAGGCAGGTCTATGTTTCGAAAGGTGGTATGGTATATCATTTTATTTATCAAAATACTGTGCTTATATTAGAATGTATTCATGATGATTGTTGGTTGTTAACAGACCAGGCAGACTTGGCTGTTCAGCTGACCATGGAGGAGCTGACACGAAGTAATCTTTAGGAAAAACAAAATTGATGGATGTGCACGTCCGAAATGTGAAAAATTTAGTCCAGGAGTCAGCGAGTGGCATACATGTACAGTATATCTTGGGATATAAATTAAGATTTTCCTTACAAATTATTTCTGCATTATGAAATTGATTGACTCTTGTAGGACCAAAATGAATGATTTCAGAGAAGACGTAGGCCTACACATTTTAAGTTATATAGACATCGTAATCATTGCTAGAATTCTGCTACAGCTTGTTTAGCAGCATAAAATTTCAATAAATATCACATTAAGTCTTAGCAGATACAATCTTGACGAACAGAAATTAACAAACTTCAGAAATGAATACCGCTAAAGTCAGATTAGCCGTAACCGAACATTCGAGAATGGCTGACAGTAAATTTCAATCATAACACTCGTAAAAACAAAAACGAACGTAAGGTTATTACTTCACCGCCATATATTTCAATGCACTTATATTCCATTGACATTTCTAAATTTAACCATATTGTTGTTAATTGTTAAGTGTTCCGTATTACATTTTTTTGTCTTGTTGTAAAGCCATTTATTCATTCAGAATATAAAAAAATAACATAACACTATACGTCGAATCATCATCAGAAACACTGAACGTCCTCGGGCATCGCGCGTCTCACTAGTTCCCTCCATTTGGTGCGTTGTTGGGCAATAGACCCAATTGTAAAATATCTGGTTTCTTTCTTGATGTTGGCAATCCATGTTGTTGTTGGACGTCCCTGAGGACGTTTTACCTTTCGTTCACTTTCTTGTAGGGCAACTCTAGCTGGTGTATGTTCATCTAGCCAAAGCATACATCACTCTAAACAAACTTTTTAAAAGAATTACTTATTTGCACAAAACACCCACACAAGGAACTCTCACACACCTACTGTGCATGGGTGTTCATGTAGAAAGATGTATAAAAATGTATGTGTGTGTTCATATACGTACGTACGCATCCTGTACACACACATTTCCCCACAATTTACACTATAGTTTACCAAAAAAATATTACTGTATTATATAGGTCTATATCCCTCCACAATGTACATACTACATGTAATAATTTACTCAAACATTTATTATATGATATACTATATTGATTCAATTTTCTCAGACACAACATTACAAGTCTATTTAAACAGAGCTATATCTTAATTTATTAATTAGTGCATTTTAATTTTAAGATCGTTTTTATAAATCGGAAATATATTTTTTGCTTTTTCTGCAGTTGTGTTTGCTGTTAAGGCCGTCTTATAAATTGAAAAAAAAACTTCTAGTGTGTATATTTTTTTTTAGTATGTTTGTTCGTTTTCCAACGATCAAATATTCAAAACAAAATCCTTACTATTATCTAGACGTAATATTGTGTACTGATCCATCCTGCAACAATCATTAAACACATTTTTCATCTTCAATTGCATTACACAATTCGTAATTAGGATTGATGTTTGTTTTTCATTTAGTTAACCTTTGTGGATTCCATGCAGCAAATTAAAGTTAGGCCTAAACTGAGCAAGCTTGAGTTCTTTTATATCGTTCACTTTATTCATGTTGTCCCATGTTTATTCATGTTTATTCATGTTTATTCATGTTGTCCCATGTTTATTCATGTTGTCCCATTCAATATCTTTTTAGTTTGTTTTCTAATAATATATTTTCTAACCATGAAATAAATAATTCTTTATAGATTTTAGGCAACATATCCAAAAATTCACTTCTTACATTGACATTTTGTCATTTGCATAATCAAGTTTGTTGGGCCTAATTTTGAAAATTGATATTTTGGAATAGCCTTCCACAAAGCATCATCTTCGTTCATTAGTGTCTACATCCAATTTATTTCTAAAGTCTTACATTGCGCTCTGAAATTAGGCATTTTAAGTCCACCTTCAGAGTAATTCGATATTAATGGGCATTTCTCTTTATTTTCTGTCTTACCAATTCATAGGGTCTATAAAATTAAAAATTAAACTACTAACACAAGACATGACAGTTTGTGGCGTGCTTCAATTGTAGATGTAGATTGTAAATTAGTTTGGATAGTGCTAAAGTTTTAATTACAGTCACTTTCCCAAAGAAAGTCAGTTTTCTTTTCTTCCAACTATTTAAAGTTCTTTCCGAACTATATAATTTATCATCAATTATTTGTTTGACATAATTTGTCGTTATTGCCTACACAGATACCTAGAATTTTAATTGGTTCTTGTGCCCTGCATAAAGCACACGGTTTATCTTTTCTTGACTGCCATTTCTAAAAAGTATAGTATCATCAGCAAGTTAAGCAATCATTTTTTCTATAGCATTACCGTCATTAGATGGTAAGATATTGCCTACGTTGTTTATTAGGCCTACTAACATTATTATTTTTAGATCTAAAGCCATTTCTTCCAGCTGATCGTAATACTTATCTCATTTTCGTTGGTAATTATTACTTTGAATGGCGAGGGAATAGTTTTTAAAATAGAATGCATCCGGCCTCGAAATTTATTCTATGGTATTAGACTCAAGAGAAAGTAATTCTTTCATCAGTAACCCTATGAAGAGACACAAATTTACGCACGCGTACAGATAGGCGAGCTATAAAGGCGAGGCACTTAGATTACTAAATATTTGACGCACACTGTAAGCAAAGTGCATCGCGAGCTGAACAAAATTCACGCTCCTATTTGCTAGTCACTATACACATGCGCCTTTGCGTCGTTTTACGCGCAATTATGTACGCGCGCATGACAAGTTGTGCCTGTTTGTGGTGTCACTGATATTATATTATAGGTATATTATGTACGGCTAGATGGTGAACTTCCTCAGAAGGCATAGCTCCAAAGTGCAGTTCCATGTATGTGCCTACTATTCCGATCCAACCAATCAAATTGTGGTACGTTCTAAACGCTGTTGCTACCTGGTTGCTACGTACCAATTGCGCCCCCAATCTTACATAAAAGTTTCAAATTTATTAATAAATGCAAGTAAATATAATCCAAATATAAAGAAATGAACAACATAAAATATATGTGGCATATGTAAGTAATTTATGACAAAAGAATGCTAAAAATACAATAATTGTAACACAGTTATTATTCTTACATGTTTGTTGACGAAGGCTGACGAAATCAAAATAGTAGGCGCCTATATGGGACTGCAATTCTACAGTGTTAAGTTCACTATCTAGCCGTAAATAATATATCTATGTATTATGCACATAATATTATATTATATCTTGCAATGCGTAGGCCTATTTGTTTACTTCCATGTCTTAATTTCATCGTATCAAAGGCTTACGCATGTAGATAATTAACCAAATCGATGATCATCGCTTCATTGGTGATCGCTTACAACACAAATTGTGTATCAACTGAAACCAGATCTTCACCAGTTTAAACGAGCAACAAATGACTTGGAATAGGGAAAATGAAGAGAGAGATCTCTACCAACAAGTAATTAAGTAAAAGCTGTGGAGCTTATTGAGATAATAAGGTTAAAGTTAACGTTAAGGTATTTCAGCGAAAACTCCCTATTACTGAGGAAACTGCCATGTAAATTTTAACCCATTAGGATTATCAAACTATCGAAAAAATAGAACGACGACGCGAAGTTTGGATGTACTGACGCATTTATAACACAAGATCCTAAACAGTTTATGTGTGAGTTTCTTTATAGAATCTTGAATTTAGTGAATCATCCATAACTTAAAGCCTCAAACTTGTATTCTTTCAGAACTGAAATCATGATAAACGGAGATTTCTGTTGAATCGTTTTTTGAGAGAACAGAAATCATAATAAACGTTTCTGTGGAAGAGTTTCTAAGAAAGAGCTTCTAGAGAAAATTATAACTGAAATAATGATAAAAAACATAGTTTCTATGGAAGTTTTAAGAAAATCGAATTTGAAACCAGAGTAAACGTTTGATGTTCTTGTGGAAGAGTTTCTTGAGCAAGCCATAACCGAAATCATGATAAATTTAGGATTTTTTTTTGAAAGAGTTTCTTCATAAACGTGTAACTGAAATCATAAGAGATTTTTTGGTGGAAGAGTTCATTGAGAAAACCATAAAGAGGAGTTTCAAGAAACGGTAGTTTTAGCAAAGGAATTTTTCTGAGACATTCAGAAATATATGAATTTTCATACAGAAGAGTTTTTTTAGAGAATCATATCCAGAAACATGTGTTTACTTAAGAGATACGTCGCGAAGAGATTTTACAGAGATGTTTATTTGCAGACCAAACTTCAATCTATAGATTTAAATACTTATATTCTCCAACATGAGGAGTTCTTCAAAGGAATTTCTTTACTAATGAACCAGTGAAGTGTTATTTAAAATATTTTTAAAACATAATCGGTGCACTACAAGTGTATTTACCATACCTGTACTTTCTTCGGACGGAGGACTGGTAATAGGTGGTTCGTCTTCTTTTGTATCTTTGATTGTCTAAAAAACGAATCATAGCTTAATTAAATACTTAAATCAATGATGTTCATAAATGTTGTAAACTTGCAAACCGGAACATCCAGACATGACTTGTCAGGCTTGTAATAATTAAACTGTAGATTGAAAATGTATTTAAGGAAAACAAGTTAAAATATCTATCATCCTTTATTGTCCATTTCAAGTAAAATCGTTACCTTTCCGTACGTCTGATAATTGATAACCTTCAGTTCCTTTTGTTGTTTATTAGACTGTATCAATGAACATCTATTTTTGTACGTTTTCAATTTAAAAAAATCAAGTCTATCAAGTATGCATTGATATTAACGATATCCGCCGAGGCTCGTTTACCAGTCCATAGGCGATTAATTAAGATTCTATTTTAAGGTATCGACATGATGTTTTGCAAATACAACCTGGGTTGTGACGTAACACAATTTTAATCATAGACGTATTATAAACACTAGATAACTTAGTGATGATGAAGTATAATCTCATTCTTTTTCTTAATCATATTAGAGTTGGACAAATTTCTAAAATTACTTACATAATTACGGTGCCTAATTGGCCGCATAGACTTCATATATTATTATTAATCCATTTTATCGTACTAGACTATTACTTATTTACCGCGTTTCAAATTTAGTGTTGGATCAATTGCGAGCGTATTTTGCGTACGTGCGAACGATGTACAGCTGTGTGTGATTGGCTGAATCAATAGGGTACTTGAATGAAACTTCAATTTCGGTACATAATAAAATGGATTTTTTTTAAATACATGGAATTAACCTATCTAGTCTTTTATATTACTTATATAATTTTAGTGAATCGAAAATACATGAAAATTATATCAATCTAGTGGTATTTAATTTTTTAATTTGTTGAACTTTTTAATCGACCTTTGAAAAGTACGACAAATTAATTGATAACCCGTGTTATAATTTAAGGTGTAGCCAGTATAAATTGGCTATTTTTAGATCAAGACGTCAGTAATAGTTGTTTGTTTTGAATCATGTGACATTTAATCCAACTCGAAAGTTAGTATTGCGATTTTTTTTTGCTTTGTTTATTAGTTTAATCGTTGCCTTAGGTTTAATAATTCATTCTTTTTATACTGTTCATAATGCTAATTAATCTGACTGTAGCCAAAAGATCCGTGCATGTGAATTTCCAACCACAAATCGTAGTCATCTGACATCTACGACTAAAACATGGCATCGAGTCAAATGGATAGGCTTACTCTTCAAAGTAATTTTATTGTTTAAATGCCCAGTAAAAGTTAATTGTATTGTATTCTTCATACACATCACAATTAAATCAAAGCCACTTACTTGTTGATTATCTTCCACGTCTGTCTTTGAATCAGTTAAATCTAATAAAAACAACATTTCAAAAAATATATCGTAAATACAAGTCTATATTCTTGCTTTCAAAATCTTATAATATGACAGTAACTCATGCTCACCATGGGCGTTGATTTGTGGGGGGGGGGACATGATATCAATTGTCCCCCACTTTTTTGTAAATGATTGAAAAAAATGTAATGCCTTTCATCTTTTTATTAATAAAAATATTGTGTAATTGACCCTAAAAATAGAAAAAATAGACATACAAACGAAGAAAATGTTTTGTTTTTCTTGTCAAAACCAAACCGGAAACCACGCCACACCCGGACCCTCCTCGTTGCGCGCGCCACCACTGCAACTTCTTGTCTTTGCCACACCCACCCCACTTTTCAACTCAAATCGACGCTCTTGCTTACCATTGCCAATGCACATTATTTACGATTATCTAATGCAATGTAGGCAAAGAAATGACAAAGCACCATCTTCTAAATCTTATTGAATATAAAGTTCAAAGTAATTCAAGGTAAAATAATATTATCGTTATGTAATCACACAAATCTGATATTATGCGTGGATTATACAAGGCGTTATGAAGGTCAGACACAGCGTTTACCCATTAAAATCATCATGGTCACAATCATAATCATTATGATCGTCGTCGTCGTCATCATCATCATCATCATCATCATTATGATCGTCGTCGTCATCGTCATCGTCATCATCATCATCATCATCATCATGATTCATCATAATCTTGTCATGACCATTGCTATCGTCATGGTCCATCGTCAACGTCATCATCATCATCGTCGTCGTCGTAATCATCAGCATTAACGTCATCATCATTATCATCATAATCGCATCACATCATCATCATCATCATCACCACCACCATCATCATCGTAATCATAATCATCATGAGTCATCGCCATCATCATCATCATTACCATCATCATTATCACCATCACCACCACCATCACCATCATCATCATCACCATCATCATCATCATCATCATCATCATTATCATCATCATCATCATCATCATCAGCATCAACAACAAATAGCAACGTATCATCTGCAAATGATCATACATCATTACAGCCAGTACTATTCAAATGCCATGTGCTAATAATGCTGATAATTTTCATTCAATGGGAAAGACATTTAGTTGCATTAACCTATAATTGAAAATGTCACTTAAAATTTCATTGAAATAAAAAAAAAATCAATCGGCTCATAACATGAAGTATGTTTATATATCTTAAGGCCCGTGGCTTTCACATTAAGTACTGGAGCACATTAGACACATACGAATACGAATACAACTTTAGTATCTTCCATTTTCACGACATCTAAAAAGATGCCGTACAAAATACGAAGATAATAATAATAATAATAATAATAGACATTTATATAGCGCCTAATAGATTGACGATCTCTCTAGGCGCTTTACATCAAAGATGTGTAATATCTGTTTACTATTGTTCCTATCAATTTCGGGAGGCAATAATGTAGATATTTAAAAATCAAAACAATTGGCTAACCAGATTGTGACTGAAAAATTGCGAAAATGATTGCATAAGAATGTGTCGAGTGTAGTCTACTTAGAAGGTTGACGAAGCAACAAAACATAGGCCTAGATGCATGTTAGAAATGGTTTACCTCGAATTAACAGATGTTTATAAGAATTTATACCTCCTTAGAAAGTTGATGGATCATCATCATCATCAGCATCGTTACCATCAGCATCATCATCAACATCGTCGTCGTCGTCGTCGCCGCCGCCGCCGTCGTCGTCGTCGTCGTCATCACCATCATCGTCTTCGTCGTCGTCGTCGTCATCATCATCATCATCATCGTCGTCGTCGTCGTCACCATCATCGTCATCGTCGTAATCATAACAACTACATTTTGTCGAACTTCTATAATACGCAATGGGCACCTGCTTATAGGGTTTATGCGTGGGAGGTAGGTATACTAACTACCGTTAGCTCAGGGTATACAACGTAACTGCGTCCATTAAGAAAATTGATTGCAATCGATGTTATGTTGTACACCCATCGTGGATAGGTGATGGCCTGGGGATGATATGAATTAGGCTTTATACGTGTAAATACTGACGACAATCACAGACAAATGAAGACAAATTTGATGATCGAAATCGATACATGAAAATCAACACGAGACTTCTAGAAATCGGGAGTTGGTTATTTCTCAGGTCATGTATAGATGCATCGGTATTGATCGAATTCAACAAGGAAATTAGAAGCTAATTTGATACAAATAAAGAGACACATAGTCAGTGTTTTCATGGCATGGTGCATCAAATCAAAATGAAAATTCCATTAAGTTTCGTTGTTCAATGTTTGTTAAATTTTGCCACGAAACACTTCATGCTCTCTTAATGTAAAATAGTTTATACTCAATTTGTTGGAGTAAAATTAAAAGAGTTAGAGTGACCTGAGGGACCACTCTTGAAATATGATATGAGAGAAATATCAGCACTTAAAATCCACTCTTATGGAGTGAATTAAAACAAAAACAAATCTGCAAAAGAGTAAGTATTCTCGCGTCTTTGGAGAGAATTTTCAATCATGTTGGAATGGTCCCCAGACCAATAATCAGAGAATGGAATAATGTTTCGGTCTTTCCACATCCTGAACACATCATCAAAATTATTTGAAATAATTTTTAAAAAGTAAATGGAAAAAAAATGTTCTCGTTTGGTTGATTTTAAAGCAATACTTGTTTTAAGCCACTCATTGAACAAACAAGTTCGCTTAAGCTTGATAGCTCTGATGAGGATAAATGTCACGGGTTGAAGAATTAGGGATGTTTCGCAACTTCACAAAATACGAAAACGAAAATAGATTCGTCATAAAAAAACATTGTAGGCCTAATGTTTGAATTGAACATCTTTAATATCTGCTGCATTTGTTACGACGATCATCAATAATTTGTAGATAAAAGATGTTTTTTTAAACACATTTAGCAACGTTTAAAAACGGAACTGTGAACCGTTTCTGTTATCGTATTCATAAAGTTGCGAAACCTCACTATTGCACAAACAAGTTCTCGTAAGCTTGATAGCTCTGATGATGAAAAATGGCGGTTTCAAAAAATAACCAGAAACTTACGATGTTAAACTAACTTTGTATTCCTTAGCGAGTATACATCGCGTTAAACTCGCGTTAACATCGCATCACGTAACTAATTCGATTTGCTTATTTTATGCTGCATTACCCTGTAATTAGTTCACCTAATTCAACGCAAATTCAAACAGGTTAAAAACGTAATGGATAAAACTATTAGGAGTCAATTAGATTCAGCATTTGATCCAAGCATATTATTAGCCACTCTCATAACGCATAAGGAAGAGTTATTTCGCACTTGTATGTGTATATTTTTAGAATATTATTGACAAAAATATAATTTATTACAGGTATGTGTTATATACGTCTATTATGAAGTAATATAGCAGATAATTAAAACAGATGAATTTATTATGTGTTACTTCTACCTCGGCCTGGCCTGGAAATCATCAATATTAAAATTCAAACACGCTAATCGTGTGAACGCAGCCTTCTGGATTACGATGTTCGGTTTGAGAGATATATTATTTATGAGTAAATTATTTCAGAAAAAGTGAGATAAAGATAATGATCATGACGATGGTGATGATGATGATGATACGTAGTACTGATATTTGTGAAGTATACTTGCAATATGCATATGATATTGAGGCTGTGATGATTGATGGTGCGGTTGTTGTTGCTGTTGTTGATGATGACGACGGCGATATATGATGATGATGATGATGATGATGATGATCATGATGATGATGACGATGATAATGTTGATCTATCAACTTTCTAAGGAGGTACTTAACTTCTTATAAACAACTGTCAATTTGAGTTACACCATTTCTAACAGGCATCTATATTTTGTTGCTCCATCAACCTTCTAATTCAACTACAACTACAGTCGACACATTTTTATGCAATCATTTTTACATTTTTTGATGATGGTGATGTTGATATGATGATGATGATGATGATAATGGTGGTCGTGATGATAATGATGATGATAATGATGATGATGGTGATGATGATAACAACAATTAAGGTGATCATGATGATGAAGATGATACAGATAATGATGCTGAAGATGAGAACGAATGATACATAAGGATTACAACGACGATAATGTTGACGATAATAATTGTTTATGATAATAATAAATAATAATAATAACAATAACAAGAATAATAATAACAATAATAATAAAAATAATAAAAATAATAATAATACTAATAATACTAATAATAATAATAATAATAACAATAATAATAAATAAAGCAAGCTAATCTAATGTAATTTGCAAACTACTGATTACTGAAGCTAGCGTCTTGCCTTTGCAGTTCATGTTATTCACTCGGCTAAAGACTAGACAGGCTCGGAAAATGCAAAACACTCGACAGAGATCATTTAATTCAAAAAGATGATTTAACTCGGATATGATTGATCGATAACGCTTGCGTACTGTATTTTACAGCTAAATATGGGACTCCGTTCACGCGATAATTCGATGATGGAAAAAGTGAATTATTAATGATGAAAAGGAGTTCAATTCTTGTTGAATTAAATTAAAAGAAAGTAAATTTAAAAAAAAGTAAATAGTTGCAATATATATAGCAATAATGAAACAATAGAATTGTCATCATGGACGATTCACTGGATACCATCAAGTCGTTGCCTCAACGGCCTTACACACAGCCTATTTTGCTGAAGCTTTGAACTTCTATCTTTCTCATTTTCTACCACAAACTTTGAATCATGTTACGTTAAACAAGATCATGCCTAAGTCGGATTTACAGTCATCATCATCATCATTATCATTATTATCATCATCATAATCATCATCATCATCATCATCATCACCACCACGATCATCGTCGTCGTCGTCATCATCATCATCATCATCATCATCATCATCATAATCATCATCATATCGCCGTCGTCGTCATCATCAACAACAGAAACAACCACACCATCAATCATCACAGCGTCAGCATCATCTTTATATATTACTACTAAATGCATATTGCAAGTATGCTTCACAAATATCAGTATCATCATCATCATCATCATCATTATCATCATCATCATCATCATCATCATCATCATATCGCCGTCGTCGTCATCATCAACAACAGAAACAACCACACCATCAATCATCACAGCGTCAACATCATCTTTATATATTACTACTAAATGCATATTGCAAGTATGCTTCAAAAATATCAGTATCATCATCATCATCATCACCATATCGCCGTCGTCGTCAGTATCAACAACAGCAACAACCACGCCATCAATCATCACAGCGTCAACATCATCTTTATTACCACTAAATGCATATTTCAAGTATGCTTCACAAATATCAGTACTACTTATTGAATAATTGAATTACCACCACATCACAACGATGTTTTTAAAAACGTAATAAACCCCACGCATCTTTGTTATTAATTGGTAGTATAGCTATCAGAAAAACATCAAATATGAAGTAATAATTCACCACCACATAAACAGGAAATCGCTATATTTTATTCCGTCTATAAATATTGATTACCATTCATCCGCGTACTCCGATCCTTAATATTGATTACCTTTCTTATTATTGTTATTATAAACATACGCTGGAATTACTGTTATATAGCCTAGATTTATTTGTCAGTGCAAACGGAAGGCACAGAGTTACGTATGCGAGCAGAAAGGCGCGTACAAAGACGCAAAACGCGCGCGCGTGCAGTGATTAACAAATAGGGGCGTTTATATTTTGTCCCTACGCACGCATTTTTTCACGCGCGCGTTTGTGTTTCTTCGTTATGTGCCTAGCAAAGTATTAGATCCATTGCGTCACGGCAACGTGAACAAATCATGACAGGTATTAGGGAAGTATTTTATCTGGACATAAATCAAGATATATCTTGCATTTTCCGTCGTCCTCCATCTGAGATTATCTGATATTGGCCTACCATAAATATAAGAAAATATGTAGGAATATAAAACTAGAGCCAGATTATATTGCTTTTTTTAAATAAATAATTATTATATATATA
>JAOTQE010088918.1:0-14917 GCA_025631205.1 Nesometra sesokonis
CCCCCTGCCCCGGAACCCCCTAGAGCTTTGAATCTCTACCGGCCCCCCCTTTTCCAAAAGTCTGCATCCGCCCCTGGCTTAACCCTCAATTTGGTGCAGTGGCACAATCGACTGCATTACAAATGAACTGAGAATACTTGCATATTCAATACTGAACATAGTTGATTGAGCTGTTACATACTATAGTGCACTCATTGCAAATCTGTGTTTTACAATGACTAATGTCTGTATTAAGTTGTAAACGCTGTAATCATTGCTAATCGTCTCATCAGCCAACTTTATGAACGTCACATTTCCTTTCTTCCAAGACTCATTCTTTCCTGATGAAATAAAAATATTGTTATTATTGCAATGTTTGGTAAAGTTTATGTCAGAATAGCTTTATTAAGCTCTTTGGACAGTACAAAATATCAGTTATTTTATTACTGGCTGCATCCCCCCACCCCTTTGGACTTGGCAGAATATTTGGGTCTCTAAAAGTGCCCCAGAGAGCATCTGTAGAAAATAATTTTCCCCAGCCCTACGCGGACCCTCCACCTGCGCCTATTGTTGTCAGTTTGATGTTATATTCTCCCAACTATGCTTTTCCAACTTGGCATCAGGCCTCCTCTTTCTAGCTTTGCTGGATTCGCTCATTTTGTGACCCTATTTGTTAATGCAACGTCTATAATAAGCAACCAAACACCTGAACAGGAATTAAAGACAACACAGTCCACCTTCTCATTTACACACCCCTGGGGCTGGTAGGTGTTTGCAAATGAGAAAGTTCGTAAATGAGAAGGTTCATGAAAAATGGTCAAATGAGGCCTCCAAAACACTTGTTTTGTGTTTATTTTGTGTTCTTGATTGTTAAAAAATAGTTGTTTAAATGAACTAGGAGGAAAAAATATGAAAAACTAAGAAATATCCATGATAAATAATCTGATAATTGCATCATTGGTCATTTTTTTAATGACGTCATTGACTGAATAGTGTTTGTAAAATAGAAGGTTTGTAAATGAGAAGTTTGTAAATAAGAAGGTCGACTGCACTCGGCGCTGTATTCCAATGATCATATGTAGAATTATAACAAAAAGTGTAGGTCAAAGATGTCCTTCAATCTGGACTCAACTTGGACTTTTATAGATTTCTAGACAGTTGGTTTAATAGAGTATGTTAAATGCAAACATTTTTTTCACCATTTTGGGACTATTTTGTGTCCAGTATGGGTTTGACATTAGGAGGGCTAAATTGTATCAAAAAAATAAAAAAAAATTGTGATACCTCACAGCAAAATGAGTTGCATTATGTGAAATAAATTGAGACAATCACCAAAATAAGTAAGAATTCACATTTTTGGTTAATTTTATTTTAAGTAATTGTGAGTACTATTGTACAATACTTGCATTTCATTTAAAACACTTTTAGACGAGTTTTCATTCATGAAAATTCCTGAAATTCACAGTATTTTAATTGTTTAGTTTTTAGATTACTTTATATGTGATTCTCCTCAAAAATATTTTAATAATAATAATAATAGTTGCTTATATAGCGCTTTTCCGTGCTGATCAAAGCACTTCACAATTATTACCCCCAGTCATTGGAACAAACGCCTATGGAATACAATCCATTCCATAATGTTGCAACTGTAATCAGCGCATATGGTATTTGTACCTCTCAGGTACCTATTTATACTCCTGGGTGGAGATTTTTCCACACAATAAAACTTTAAATGCTCATATTTTTGGATATAATTATCCTAAGACTAAATTGATCTTACAGTGTATATTGTGATCTATTAGAGTTAACTAATTTTTATACATATTTTATATTTTATGAGACTCCTTTTGTGGTGAGCCTTCACAACTGGAATTATAAACAAGAAATATTTTTTACAAAAAGCATGGTAACCAAACTTGTTCCTATTTTAGTTGTTTAAATTCGTCATATTGTAAATTAATATATGTGAGGTATCATGACAAAATGAGTCGTGTTGTAAATTAATATATGTGAGGTATCATGACAAAATGAGTCGTGTTGTAAATTAATATATGTGAGGTGTCATGACAAAATGAGTCGTGTTGTAAATTAATATATGTGAGGTGTCATGACAAAATGAGTCGTGTTGTAAATTAATATATGTGAGGTGTCATGACAAAATGAGTCATATTGTCAATTAATATATGTGAGGTGTCATGACAAAATGAGTCGTGTTGTACGCCTGGCCATTTTGAGATATTCACAAAAATTGACAGAAATTCATAATTTCACAAAAATGAGATTCTTGTTGTTTTGTTAAGCTTAGTAATTAAATTTTATGATTACAAACTTTCTGTTTATGTTTATTTAGAAAAAACATGTTTTTGTACTACATTTTGTAAAGGCTGTTTTTCAAAAGCAATGGTAAAACATACAGCAGGTCAACAGTTGTTTATCTTTAAAGTCGACTTTCTCCAAAGCGTTTTCATATAACCATGTTTTAAACTGATTTTTCTCTGGTTATACTGAAGCTATGAACCTCATTTAAAAACCAAATTAAAGCTTATAATCTCTTCTATCCAAATACAACAATAACTCAATTTTGGTTTTCTGTACAACACAACTCATTTTGTGGTGACACCTCACATATGAAAAGATCCTCAGATTTATTTTGGAAACCGTTCTACCATCGTTTATATAATAAACTCAACCACCCACTGTGTAATTTATGAGTCCAAAATCAGAAAAAAAAATACTCTGACAAGATAAGGTTGAAACTGAACATCTGCCTTAAAAGGAATCCTTAAAATGGAATTTTGGAAAAAAAAAAGTGTTATGAATTGTCGTATCCAGCACTTGAACCATTATGATGCATACCTGCATGAACGAGTTGGTTAGTATTTGCCAGCAGACCATCGACAATGGGTACTTAAACGTAATTATCAATATCAGTGATTTATACCTAATATCATTACATACCATGAGATTTCTTTTTTTTCATACTTTTTTCCAAGCAGCATCCCGATTGTTTTCAATCACTCCCAATCCACGTTCCTCAAGTTGAACAACATTTTCTGATCTATGAATTTTGTTAAAGTTTAACAACTTAAATTTTTGAATTAACAAAAGTTCCAAAAGCTTCCACTGCGAATTCTGGGTGTAAAAGCATTCTTTCATTATAAATTACGCTAGCACCAGTAGGCCACACCGCAGCGGCATGGATTTAACGCTCTAAAGGTTTTTTTTGTAGATTTTGCGGTAAAATGTTTGGAAGAGAAAATTAAGATAAACAGTTTTAAATAGAATGTCCATTGGACAAAAACATAAATATAAAAAAAATAGACAAACCATACCATGATGGAACTCAAATCCACAAACTTTGATTTTGTAGAAAGGTCATGCTAAACGATGTCATAACCAACAGACTCACTGAAATGCTTGATGATATTGGCCGTATTTAACACTACTTGATGAAACACATTTTCTGTTTTGTGGGTAAAAAATCTATATAATATATTGGCAAAATATCCTTTTTTTGCTATCAAATTTAAAACTTTAATGATTGCACTCAAATTGGAAGTGTGTGCCAAATCCTCAATAATTTGCAACTACCCATTACAAATCCTATGGTCCTATTGGCAGGCATCTTACACTCCTGGTAGAATACAGGCAACAAAGATCTTACTCAAGAAAACAAGCACCAGACACATTAACACAAGGCCACCTAAAGACTGACCGTTACCACTTCCAAGGTTAGTGGGCTGATACTAGTATATCTCCACATATGAAATAGTGCGTTTATATAAAAATCAGTATACAAATAATGAATGTATGAGTTGAATGGAGAGAATGTAGGAAATTTTTGTTTTGTTTTTATATTGCAAACATCTCAAAGATTTGAGGTAAACTGAAGAGGGCACGTGTAGTATGGGCAAAAATAAGGCTAGAGCCCCCCCCCCCCATCGGGGGACCCTTTCCCCCCGTCAGGGAGAAAATAAAGGTTTCGTCGGCGGCTTTACAGGGTAATGTCAAGCACCGACACCAAAAGGGGCTGAAACGCAAAACACGGCAAATAACATTTTTTTTTTTTTGCTCGCCAGACTGAAAAGCGGATCCACGGCCACCTCGAAATTAAACTTTCCCAACTCGTCGGGGGCATTGCCCTGCTGTCGGGGAATTCCTGGCGCCGCCATTGCTGACAGGGTTAAAAAGCAATTATACACAAAAAGGATACGCATTCATCATACTAGGTGCTTCTGGGTTTAAGTCCACTTTGACTCCCTTGATGTTGATACACTGCTGTGGTGTTACTTGCTAGAGCCCCCCCATCGGGGAACCCTTTCCCCCCGTCGGGGAGAAAATAAAGGTTTCGTCGGCGGCTTGACAGGGTAATGTTAAGCACCGACACCAAAAGGGGCTAAAACGCAAAACACGGCAAATAACATTTTTTTTTTTGCTCGCCAGACTGAAAAGCGGATCCACGGCCACCTCGAAATTTAACTTTCCCAACTCGTCGGGGGCATTGCCCTGCTGTCGGGGAATTCCTGGCGCCGCCACTGCTGACAGGGTTAAAAAGCAATTATACACAAAAAGGATACGCATTCATCATACTAGGTGCTTCTGGGTTTAAATCCACTTTGACTCCCTTGATGTTGATACACTGCTGTGGTGTTACTTGCTTTGTTATCAATCTACTTTTTTCTACAGTTCCATTCTTTGCATCTGACCTATGGTTTGAAAACAGACATTGTAAAGGCTATTTATGTTCCAAACAATTTAAGACCAAAATTAAGTTGCTACGATGACTGGTTACAAAGTTACAGGCCCTCCATTAAAATGAGGCCAAAGGTCGAAAGTGCTATTTACAGTCATTTTAGAGAAAAGGTTTGCATTATAGCAATAAAAACATGTGTATTCTGAGCAGTTTGAGACAAAAATCAAATCTCTACGACCATTGGTTTCATAGAAGGACTATTCCCCAGAGTCGTTGACCTTTGACCCTAGATATTTGGCTAACGCAGCACCTAGAAGGCTGGAGAAAATTTTTGGTAAATATCCACATAAATATCTATAAGAAAATGCAAAAATACCTTTTATTAGAATTTTTTAGGGCTGCATAGGATGTCATATAAAGCCTGTACTATCAGGAAAATTAGCTTGTGTGGCCTTGACAAATGATTCTACCACATCAGCAGTGATGCAACTTCCGGGTTACCATGAGAGGCACGACTAGTGAACCGCAAAATCATTGTACTGCTAGTTTCCGCAGAGTCGAGACGTGTGCGGTGTGGTAAACAATTTTCTTGTTGTATGGCGTTTTTATACAAAGGGTAAGTAGTCTGTTTGTACTTTTCTTGGTTTTTAGGTTATAGGGAGATACCAGTTGTTAAAAGATTACTGAATATTGTATGGTATATTGTGAAATTACAGCTCACGTCTGTGTGGCTTCTGTATGGTTTGGGGCCATTTTAGCTGCTAGCCATTCCTAGGTGTGTCGCCGACAGCACCTTGATGAGGGAAAGTAAGCTAATTGTTTCCCTAATATAATGTTGTGCAAGTGTGTGTGCAGTAGGCCGCACAGTTCGGGAAAGTAAGATGATTGTTTCCCTATCGTACAACAAAACTGAACAAGTCTAATTTCATTGTTCATATTTACGGAGAGTAAGTTTGCTCTCCCATATACACAACGTGTACTGTAGGTTACAGGTAATGGCGATTGTGACGTCAGCCGCAGGTGCCGAGCAGCTTGGTATGCACGGCCAATGCTGTCGCTACTATTTTCGATTGTTTTTCAATTTAGTAGTGGTATAAATAATTTATTGTGACACTGTGGTTTTAACTTACGGTTTTCTGACTTTGTTGCAGTTTGATGATGGATAACGAGCAACAAGAGAAACCAATTGAGGATGCTAGGGATGCTACTCTGTTTAAGAGTCAGCTATTAGGCTCTATGTCAGCAATGGTTGCTGACATGAAAGATGAAATACTTACGCAGGTGAAAGGCCTGCTTGACGTCCCAGACGAGGGCGTAGATGACAGCGACCAGTCAGATGTTGAGTATCCAGCAGCGCAGATGGAAAAGGTGATCGATGACTTCACCAATGATCAAAGTACTTGCTCAAGACCAGGTGAATTTACTGAGCTAGCTGCTGAATTTAGTACTGCAGTGCGTACTGGCTCTGCCATAGATGACAAACTGGCTACAATTGTGAATGATCTGATTGGGGAAAAGTTGCAACAGCAGAAGCTTACTGAGCTTGGTGAGAAGTACCTCCGGCCTCAGAACTGTGAAACTCTAGTTGCACCTAAGGTCAACCTGGCTGTGTGGAGCCAAGTAAAAGCCAACAGTAAATTAGTGGATTATGGACTCCAAAAGGCTCAGTCGTTGTTCGTTACTTCCATGTATGCTCTTCTCAAAGGCTGTCAGGAAGCGTCAGGGAGCCTGAGAACAACACTTACGCATTCATTGGTGCTTGCATTATCAGGGAACAGAATGTTGAATTTGAAACGCAGAGAAATGCTTAAACCAGATCTAAACACTAAGTTTGCATCACTATGTGGGCCTGCAACGCCAATTACATCCGAACTCTTTGGTGACGATGTTACGAAACAGATTGATGATCTATCCAAAGCGACTAGAATAGGTGAAAAGCTCGCAACCACAAAAAGGGTACACAACCGTCGTTTTCACCCATACGGTGCCTCGAAACATGGTGTACGTGGTCGAGGTGCAAGTTCTCAAAGATACTTCAGTAGAGACGAACCTTTTTTAGGGGGAAGAGGCGCTTACCGGCGCCGGTTGGGAGCCGCAGCAGAGACCAAAAAGAGCCAGAAATAAGTGAGGTCAGTTATTTAGGTAAGCTTCGCATGATACTCAATAATCAAAAACCTTTTGTAGCAGGGCAGTTGCAATTGTATTCCACTCAGTGGAAGGAAATCACCACTGATCCTTTTATATTGTCATGTATTAGTGGGTGTAAAATAGAGTTTGAGGATATCCCTGTGCAGGCTAACACTAATTGTCATCCGGAGAGGCAGTTCTCTCAAACAGAACAACAAGCCATTGATTCTGAAATTTCAGATTTTGAGTCCAAACAAATTATTAATCGTTCCTATCCAGAGGTTGGAGAATTTATTTCTCCTATTTTTATCAGGCCTAAAAAAGAGCCTGGAAAATACAGCATCATTTTTAATCTAAAGAAGCTCAATGAATTTGTCACATTTAGGCACTTTAAAATGGACACACTTATATCAGCTATTAATTTAATGAAACCATTTTGTTTTATGACGTCTATCGATCTGCGTGACGCATATTACTCCGTACCGATTGCAGCTGCGCATAGACGATACCTTAAATTCATCTGGAGGGGTAACCTTTATCAGTTTAATGCCCTTCCAATGGGGCTCACCAGCAGCCCACGCATATTCACCAAAATTTTAAAGCCAGTGTTTGCGACATTACGAAAGTGCTATGGATATTCATGTTTAGGCTATATTGACGATTCATTTTACACTGAAGACTCGTACGCCCGTTGTCGGGAGGCTACCTTGCGGGCTGTGGAGCTATTGACAAAATTAGGGTTTGTAGTACATGACACGAAATCTGTTTTTGAGCCCACTCAAAAATTAGAATACCTTGGATTTATTCTAGACTCTACTACTATGACAGTTTCGGTAACAAAAAAGAAAATTGATAAAGTTGTAGGCCTTTGTAATACGATATTGGCAAGTCAGTCATTGACCAATCGTGAGGTTGCATCTGTCATTGGTAATTTAGTTGCTACTTTTCCAGGTGTCGAGTTTGGCCCTTTGCACTACAGGTCCCTTGTTTGCGATAAAGATGAAGCGCTAAAACGTACAAAGGGCAGCTTTGATTGCACCATGTCTCTTTCCAAGGGGAGCATTACTGAATTAAACTGGTGGATACGGTCCCTTCCTCTGGCTTCTAAATCAATCCTTCATGGGCCAATTGATATCACAATTTTCGCTGATGCTTCTAGTGTTGGCTGGGGGGCTACGGTTAATGGGAAAAACACCCAGGGACTATGGTCGCATAATGAAGCTGTCTTCCACATCAATATTCTGGAATTATTAGCCGTTCAATTTGGCCTCAGATCAATGTTTGATCACGTACGTTGCAAACATATTAAAATTATGACGGATAATACAACAGCAGTCACTTACATTAATTCTATGGGAGGAACAAAATCCCTGTTGTGTAATCAGGTTGCCAAGGATATTTGGCAATGGGCTGCAGATAGAAATATTTGGCTCACAGCGGCCCATACCCCTGGGGTGGAAAATACCAAAGCAGATCGGTTGTCACGCGAATTCAAGGTAGACCTGGAGTGGCAACTCAATCCAACAATTTTCAAAACCATTGTATCCTTATATGGCCTTCCGGACATTGACCTGTTTGCGAGTAGAATTAACAATCAAGTCCCGGTTTATGCTGCGTGGAAACCGGACCCAAAAGCTGCCATTATTGACGCCTTTACCATTGATTGGGCGACTTATCCGAACTTTTATGCTTCCCCACCCTTTTGTATCATTTCTAGGTGCTTGCAGAAAATCACCATGGACAAGGCAACCGGAATTATGGTGGTGCCGATGTGGGAGACTCAAGCGTGGTTCTCCAGGCTGCTAAGTTTACTGATCGAGCCGCCATTCTGGATGCGAGTCAAAGAGAACACACTGCTCCATCCTCTCCATGCCCGTCAGCAACACTCACTCAATGGGAAGCTGTGCCTCCTGATATGCAAACTGTCAGGAAATCCGTTGCTGACTGCAAAGTACCTTCAGAGATTACCAACATCATTATGGCGTCCTGGCGGCAGGGTACCAAGAAACAGTATGATGTCTACATCAGAAAGTGGTATTATTTTTGCTTACAAAGAAAAGTTAATTTGTTGCAACCCCATATAGTTGATGTTTTGGAATTTTTACATAGTCTGTTTAACGAGGGCCTGGCCTATTCGACACTTAACACTGCTCGTTCTGCACTGACGTGCATTTTAACTGATTATACAGGTGAAACAATGGGTAAAATTACAAAACATCCACTAATTGTGAGGTATATGAAAAGAGTATTTAATATCAGGCGACCGTTGCCCAAGCATTCTCAAACTTGGGATGTTAATATTGTTTTGAAGTTTCTCAGTAACATGAAGCCGTTGGCCTTGTTAAATCTCAAAGAACTCACACTTAAGCTAGTTATGCTGATGGCCCTGACGTCAGAGCAGAGATGCCAGACATTGGCGGGGTTGGATATTGCGTTCATGAAACAGTCAGAAAACCATTTTGTTTTTTTATTAACCGAGCATATGAAGCAAGATAGGCCGGCTAAGATAACTCCGTCAATTATATTTCAGAAATATCAGGACGAGAATTTATGTGTTTACAGAGCTATAGCAGAATATTTAAGTTATACACAATCGTTAAGGAAAGAAATTAGTTCAAAATTATTAATATCTTATGTTAAGCCACATAATCCAATATCAATTGATACTGTCAGTAGATGGATTAAAATGGGTCTTCGATTAGCGGGGATAGATACTGGTGCGTTTACTGCGCACAGTACAAGGGCTGCAAGCGTCAGCAAAGTAAGAAAATCTATTCCAGTTGACATAATCCTTAACCATGTGGGTTGGTCATCAGATTCCACTTTTCGGAAGTTTTATGACAAACCGGTTGTCACTGACGGCCTCTTTCAAGAGGCAGTATTGAAAGATGCGTAAGGAAAGTAATAAATGTCAAGGTTGATTGCAACATTTGTGTTGTCATTTTATTTTTGTGTATTGGTACTTGTGTCCACTCAGCTTTAAACTCTCATGGTAACCCGGAAGTTGCATCACTGCTGATGTGGTAGAATTAAAAATTAAACGAGCCTTACCTGTAAGGTGAAGTTTGATGACGATTCTACCATATCAGCAGTGGCGCTTCAGGGTTAACATGCCCTCCCGCTTTATTCGCTCCCTCCCTTCGTATGGCGCCAACATCGTGCACACAAGTATTTAAAGTCTGATTTTGCGGTTCACTAGTCGTGCCTCTCATGCCTCAACCCTGAAGTGCCACTGCTGATATGGTAGAATCGTCATCAAACTTCACCTTACAGGTAAGGCTCGTTTAATTTTTAATTTTAATACAGTTGGACTTCTCTGTAATGGATACTCATTTAAAAGCCCATCATATCTAACCAGTGCATTCAGTACCTTTCGTAAGCAGTTAAATTTTTTAACGGTTTACCTTGATTTACTACTTTTCATAAACTTCTTGATCACATCTGTAAGTTCATCCACTTTGACAGCTGCTATTTTTGCACAGTGTAGAAGCTGAATGACAAAAAAATATCAAATAACAATTAAAAAGATGATTAGGTTTAACAAAAAACTTTGTCCTCACCCCCTGTGTAGGGTAGGAAAGGCTATGTTGATGACAATGGGCGCATTCACACTTGCGAAAAATATCGAAATTTGAAAATCGATTTTTGAATTGCGATCGAAAAATCAATTTTCTTTTGTGTGTGAACAAAAAAATTTCAAGAACTCTTGCAATCGCGATCCAATTCTTGCGATTTTTTAGAATTATCGTGATAATTCGCCGAGCGCTGTGTGTATGTGAATCTGTTGCACATGATATGTTTCGTGTGTATGAATGCTCACAAAAAATTTTTTTAGCAAAGATCCATTTTCGAATTTCAATTTTTTTCGCATGTGTGAACGCCCCTAATAATAAACACCAATGACAGTACACCTACTATAAGTAATTCATTGAAAAGTATAATGCTTAAAAAGTAATGATGTTTCAATTCAATTATGTGGCCATTCTCAAGTTAAAGCCTGTTTTCCTGTCAATCATTGTTCCAAAATCGCCGTTTTGAAACGGCATTTTGAATCGATATTAAAAAAGTTAAAAAATTAACGATAAAATTCAAATCACGCTGGACCGCTATATTTTCGCTATTTACTACGCTGTGGGCAACGAAATTCGTAAATATTCGCAACGAATTAAAATCAGAATAAAACAGATTTGGCGAACTTTTCAACTGCAATTTTTATATATTAGTTAGATAATTGTCAAATTTATGTTCTGAAGCAAGTTACAACTCCCGAAAATTTAGTAAATAAACAAAATGTGTGATTTATTTCTAGGCCCAAAACATGTAAATTCTTGCAATGTTGCCTCGCGAGCACCCAGATTTAATGATCCAAATAGTCAAAGTCGGTTTAACTTTGACAATACAAATCGTCAAACTTTTTTTAACGTCGAAAGTGACCCCTTTTCCTGTCGATCGTTGTAAAATTTGTCATTTTTCAAAATTAACGATCGAAAACGCTGATTCAAATTGCCGTTTTTGGGATTAACGATCGACAGGAAGACAGGCTTAAATAAAAAGAAACTACAATCAACTCTCCCAAAACCAAACCAGAAGAAAGCCAAATTCCATGTTATATTTGAGCTCATAATTTGCGTCCCAATTGGCTTAGAAACCAAAAGGTACTGGGTGTGGAAAGCAGGATTTGTTGCCCTGAACAATACATCCATTCATAGAAGCCTATGTGACGAGAGACTAATGTGGCTGTAGAGGTCGCCTAGATGAGCCTAACTTTGTCTTGAAACGTTAGAGAAGATTTAGAAATATTATTTAAAGCAGACTTTGACTGTACACATTAAATATTTTTATATATAGAATGGTTTATATGCTGTTAATGTGTTTGTTAAATTTGTATGATTAAGGCTACCTAGGTTAAGTGTTATTTATAAAAATATATAAGTTAATAAAAACGAAGTAAAAGATTGAAAGAAGAAAAGGAAATAAAGTAAATCATGGAGTGGCTCAAAAAGGTTTCTGAAAATAAATAATATAAGTATGTGTTTATACATAATTTTGGGACACTAATCATCAGAGGCTAAATGTCCAATGAGCCTATCACGTTTCATAAATTTGAATTCAAATTTTAGCATATTTGAAGACCTGTGGTGAAAGGTCCTTCGTAATTGCTGGTCGTAAGATTTGGAATGTCGTTCCTGTTACGGTCCGAGAGTCTCCTCTCTTTATTTTCAAACAGAAGCTTAAAACCAACTTATTACAATTATTCTAAGTATTTCCTCTTTGTTCTCATTTTTTTCTTTCCTTTTTTTCCTGCTGTTTTCGTTTTCAAAAGACACTTGTGAAAGCACATGGAAACTTTGTATTAAAATGGCCACAATACCAATACAAATAAACTGGACATTATTTTTCCAAAATCATAAATCCAAAGTAAATACTGTATAGGTAAACTTGACTCTCTAATCTCTCCAGTAAACTAAAACAATGGACATTTCAATGGATGGATGATGGAAGAGATGACTGTCATAACTCACATTTCAACACATGTAGGACTGTATGTGGGTGGGTGGGTGTGTGTGTGCATACATGTGTATTAGGGAAAGAGAGTGTGTGTGTGGTTACATTGTACACTGATTGTCTATATATTTTTTCTGTTAAGGGTCTTTCCTTGACTGGAACAACAATTCTCCGTAAGGTCTACTTGGCATATTTGTACGTTTTTGCAAAATAAATGTGAACTTAATTGGAACAAAATAATAAAAAAAGTATTTTCTACTTGCCTGGTCTTTAACTAATAGCATATTACCACTCATATGTACAGTACAGATCTCATTATTACAATTCATAGCGACCACCATCACCCCTTCCATCACATTCTCCTCTTCAGCACTTGGATCAACTACTATATAATTTCTGGTAAATAAAATTTAAAAACGTCATGACAATAGCCATGTTCATACAGAATTTTAAAATCCTTATCTAATGTGACTTCCTTTAGCATGTTAATTAAAAAGCGTTCACATAGAAAACAAAATCATGATAACTATACACTAATTAGCTGCATTGGCTATAATTTTGATTGGCTTCATTGATGGCAGCTGAGGTTAAATAACAATGAAAATCAGTGACTGGGCGGAAACCTTTAAACAACATACTTAATATATTGTCCTTGATTGGTTGAATTCCTTTTATGAAATAATTTATCGCGATAAACTTCCCAAGATCCTGATAATTATCATGCTCTAGAAGAACATGTTAGCAAGGATTAACATGCTAAAGAAGATCATGATAATAGCTTCCTGGTGGGTTCACAAAGAACATCATGATAATGATTATCATGATAAACTCCGAGTGTGAACCCAGCTATTGAATGCATTTAGATATGCTTTATTGTCACAACTGTAAAAGACTATTGTGAGGTACAAGTCCTAAGATACACTCGTAAAATTGTTAAAACATTGCCAAATCACATTAAAATGCATTATATTATCTATTAAACTGTCTATTGAAAAGTCTGCCTGCTGATGGAATAAACAAATTGTTAAAACGGTTGGTTCTAGCTTTGGGTTGAATTAATCTTCCAGAATTAATTCAACCCAAAGCTAGGGCCAACCGTTTTAACTAAGAACTCAGTTTGGCTTTTCCAAAGTAACATAACAAAAGTGGAGATATTCAATCAACCCTATGAGTTGTGACTGTGGGACTGAGCCACAAACAAATGCAAAATCTCCCGCAGTTCCAATTACTAGGTTAAGCATGCACTATAACAGACCAAAGAATGTAACATCAAGGCAAAGAAGTATGTCCAGCTATGGCTGGGCAAAATTTAGATGAAATAGTAATTATTGATCGCTCAGATATGTGGCAGAGGCAAGCCAAAGTAGACAAAAGTTGCAAAGCTGGTTTTCCACAATAAAATTGTCAATTTATTCAAATTGTATTTTATTCAAAAAACATAAAATTTGAACATTCAACTTTCATACAACATTACCAGATATATGATGATAAATGTTTAAAAAATGAAAATTTTAAAATGAAATGAAAAGCAATTTTCATATGCAGTTTTCTCAAAAAGTTATATGTTTTGTTTGAACTTTGATTGTTATAAACTTTGCAAGGAAAACATCATGTGAAACAGAAATTTATTGTAAAAACTCCGTAGTTATTTCATGAGTAGTTTCATATCTATACATAACTCGATTTAATTTTTTGATTTATGCCTCCTTTGCTTGGCTCTGTCACATATGCGTTCTCAATCACTCACCCATGATCAAAGATGGCAAAGGTGACACACAGAGGCATATGGTGAACACTCAGTGGCACTGGGTCTTTGTCTTCATAGTGCTATAATTATATATTTAAAGGTACATAATTATAAATAAAGTAAAATTAAATTTTACAAGCAAAAATAAGGTTATTTTGCCCTGTATGGTTTTCTGTTAATTTTACTTCACGTTATATAAGATGGGGGCGCACATTTACCTTTGTGATATAAAAGATGCCGGGTTGAACTGCACACTAAATCCACACTTAATGACTGACAAATTTTTTTTTGTCAAACCAAAATATGTAAACAAGTAAAATTACATTGGCTTTGATGATCTTCCCATGTGGAAAATATAATTTTCTACATGAATAACATTTTTTTTTTTAATTTATGGGTCCCCATTTGGGTGGTTTCAATGAATTTTAGAAAAATTGATACTTATGCATTAGAAATTAGAACGACGACCATTCATGCAACAATATGGAAATTATTAAATTAAAGGCAACATTATTAAAAGGGGCTGAAAAATAATTTCATACCATATACAGGCTCTACATCGAGGGCCAGTTAATTGTGATACTGGCTACAGTTTCAATGCGTTAATAGTAAAGGAATATGGACTCCTAGATGGGTTATAATTGAAATTATAGGCCCCAGGTTCTATGAACTGCTATAACCCGAAGTGCTTGTGCTGAGGGTTACAGCAGTTTTCATAGCACCGTGGGACTACTATAACCCAATCTTAAAGCAGTCCATATCAGGGAACAAAATAATTTTGAAAAATCAATTAGCGCCAGTGCTAACCAAATAGACACTTTGATTAGCAATTATCAAGATTTGATTAGCAGCAAAGGCTATTCAAC
>JAOTQE010088929.1:0-14916 GCA_025631205.1 Nesometra sesokonis
CCCTGAAATAAACTTTGAATCCCCACCGGCCCCCCTTCCGCCCCTTCCCCCCCCCCCCCACACTTTCAAAAGTGTAGGCCTACATCTACCCATCTAGCATACTTTAGAAACCACACACGAAAAAAACCAAACACAAACATATATAAAAATCACCGCACTATGTACAGCTAAAAAACCGTTCAAACCTAAAATGTACGGCTACACTCTTTTAGGCCTACTGGATGGCAGAGGTCAGTCTTAACTACTGACCTCTGCCTTTCAATCATACCCTTCTTAAAAGTACACTTGTGACAGAACGGATCAGGGTAATCCAGTATTTCTGATAGCGCCATGTTGATGGAGATCGCCGAGTGACATTCTGCTGGAGTCTAGGCACAAATAAAGTGTAATCGCCAAAAGGGGGTGCCGAGCACAACCCCCTGTGTGCCCATGAGGAGACTGAAACAATGTCCAATTAATCCCCTCTTTATGATCAATAGGGCCTAAACCGTAATTAATCAATTCAAAATAAGTTTTAACAACATTACATTATTCACCCAGGACAGAGGGCATTGCAATGAACTCCGTCCGTGTCTGTCTGTCTGTCTGTCTGTGCGTCTTGCTGTCTGTCTATCAGTGGCAGCACCAGGAATTCTCCGACAGCAGGGCAGTAGCTACGACAAGGGAAGGCACCCCCGACAGGACAAGGCTGAGTTGGCGTGCTCCCAATTTTCTGTTTGACAAACAAAAACGTCATTTGCCGTAGCCTACCTTGCGTCCCCATTTAGGCCGTTTGGTATTGGGGGCTCGACTGGACATTGACATTACCCTACAAAGCCCAGAAACCTACAATTTCTCCAGACGGGGTGGGGGGGGGGAAGGCTGTATCCCTTGTTCCCCTTGCTGTAGCGCCGCCACTACTGTCTATGTGTGTGTGGCTGTGTGTACTCGCTCGATGTTCCAATTGTCAACTTCTTGGGCATATCTAGGCCGATTTCGATTCAGATTGCCCTTACTTATGAAAGTACGTACCAGTTGGGCTTCCTACACTTACGCATACTTCTGAAAATATGTAAATTAAAAAAAGGGAAATTTAGGCCTATTCAAAAATCACGAAAATGCTCCTTCTAAATTTCATAACTCATTTTAATTATTTTTGTGTTGTCTGGTGTGGCTTTATGGGGCTTCCAAACTCAGATTTGGAAATTCATTAGGCCTAATTATGCAAAATTAAAAAAAAAACTTTACATCTACATTTCATAGCGGATGTTGATTCTTTTTATTTTATATGATATGGCTTATTGGAACTTCAAAACTGCTGCACTGATTTTTTTTAAATTCTTTTATTATGCCAATTATTATTATTGTGCTATTATGTCAAACGGAAAACGTTACTTCTGAAATTCACTGCGGATTTTGATTATTTTTGTTTTATCTGATATGCTTCAGTGGGCATTTTAAACTTCTACATATAATTCTGAAATGCATTGAGTATACGAATAAAATTTAATTATTCAAACTATACGAAAAAAGCTACTTCTATACATTTCACAACGTATTTTGATTATTTTTAATTTATCTAATAGGACATCAGAATGTACAAACATGGGGCATAAATAAATATGCCATTTTTCATGTCATGAAGTCACCTGTGGAAAATATTCACCCAAGCTGGTGAGAGTTATAAGAAGCATGTATGCTAAATTCACGAGTAAAGTATGGACACTAAAGTTGAAAGTGAAGAGTTAAATTAGGAGTGAGGCAGGGAGATGTGTTATGTCCCCTCCTATATGGAAAAAATAAGGGACATAGTAGATGAACACTAGGTGAGGAAATGCTTATATGTACGCAGATGATGTGGTGTTGGCAAATTCGGGAAAGGAATTACACTAGTGGTAACAGGTGGTGGAATGGAATGTTCAAAAATGAAATGAAGATCAACATACAAAAAGGAAAAACCGAAGTGATGACAATAGGCAGAAATAAATCCCAACAAGATGTGTATATGGGAGAAAATAAGTTAAATCAAACAGAAAATTACAAACATATAGAGTGAATGTAGGGCAAGACAATTAAGAAGAAATAACAGAATAGTGAAATAAACAGCAATGTTGGTTTAGCAGGTCCATTGCTAAAAGACAAATATATCACAAGAAAGAGTAAGATAGTAATTTACCAGAGCATCCTAAAGCCCATACTGTTGTGTGGTTTAGAAGTGTGGTCACTGACATCTAAGACCGAATCAAAACTTTAGGCAGCAGAGATGAGAGTGTTGAGAATGATTAAGGGAGTGACACAGAGAGACAAAAATAAGAAACAAGAAAATAAGAGAAGACTTAAATGTAACACCGTTACTAAATGAAATAGAAATAAATAAGTTGAGATGGTACGGACATGTCATGAGAATGGAGAATAAAAAGAAGCCCAAAAAATACCTGAAATGAAGCCTGCTGGAAAGAGACCCTTTGGGTAACCCAGAAAAGATGTATATCAAATGCAATGGTGAAAAGAGGCAAGACAAGTTGAAGTAAGCATATGAAGACCAAAATGGATGGAGGCGGTTTTTAAAATACTTACCAGCTGACAGAAAACAAATGTTGAGAAGGTGAGAACGCCAACCCACAGATCTACACTCTCGGCGGGAACAAAATAACGCACTGCGTATACTTTTTACAGGGTCAAGGGTCAAGCAACTTAATTTTTGGAATCATCATGATGTTGGGTATCAAATGAATGCTGTACTAATTCCTAAAGATGTTGTACAGTGGCATCATTTAAACTGTATTATGATTAATTAAAAACATTGCTTATTTAGGCCCATTTGTTTTAAATGTTTTAATTTGTATTTAATATTAACATTAATAAAGGGCATTAGTCTAAAAAAATCCAGCACCATTAGGCTGTATCACTTCAAGTGTCCAATTATGCTCAGCAATACCAAACAGGTAAATGTAGAACCCTGTATGAGGTACACTGTACACCACTATTTTCAATTTAATTTTATTTCTTCAAGAAGATCAGCTTCTTAAAAGGAAAAAGTATAACAAGCGCAATGCGTTTAGACGAATGCCCTTTAAAAGTTATCAGATAAAACATTAAAACATTCAAAATAAAAAAAAAAATGATTTTTATTAAATTTATCATAGGTTGTACTGAACACTTGCAATGATATTACCACTAACCCTTATTCAAAAATTAGTAAAATTGACTGAGGAAAACGGGTAGCCTATATGATGCGTTATTAAAAAATACGACAGTTCAGTTCCTTACAATACGAAAGCATGTTTGTTACAAAATAGGTTATTGCAAAATATAAAAAGGCTGTGTTGCAATACACAACAGATATTACAAAATACAACAATTATTACACAATACGACGTTACAAAATTATCCGAAAAGTCCTGTGGAATCGGGTGTACTCAACCGCTAACGGAAAAAAATGGAGGGGGAGGTTTGAGGGAGGGGACTGCACCTTTAATTTCTCTCCGACTGGGGCCCCGTCGGGGAGAAATTCAAAGTCGAGGTCTTTATGGTAATGTCAAGGGCCAGGTAAAGGCCCAATACCTAAAGAGACACGAAAAATACGGGGGTTTTTTGTCAAACTTAAAACCAGGGACACGCCCACCTAACTTGCCCTACCCTGGCCCTACCCGTCGGGGTGCCCTCTCTGTCAGGGACATTGCCCTGCTGTCGGGAATTCCTGGCGCCCCATTGTCCGAGCGACGAAATCCTCCAGTATCTAAATAGTCGCCGCTCTCAGTTGTTGATTTTTAGATACCAGTCGATGAATCGTTATTTGGTAACACGTTCATTAATGCGAAGTTTGCCTGAGTGGTTCAGTCAGGCTTGGATGGGATCATCAGGAAAAACACTCCAAACAGACTACATCAATAACTACAACCGTCCGTTCCCTGCATTTGCTCAGCTTTCTGAACATGGTTTCTCCCTCATACGGCAAGTATTAACCTGTTTTAGCTCCTTGTTTCAAACATAAATCATAGAGAACATCTGATGTGTATTAATTCCAGAGGTTTACATGAGAGAAACAATCCGTGACCCTGGGAAAGAAGTCCCGCAGCCTTCCTCATGATATCAAGTAACGATTAGTGAAGAACCCGGTTGGATCATAGCTTCCGGTTAATCAAATTCACCTTCCATAGTCACACCTTTACCAGGAACTAGTCGCACTAACTCGTGGATGTAGCTCCATCGCCTCATGGTCAGTACTTACTGGCTTTGATGTTGATACATCAGTATATGTAGCGGTAAATCTGCACGGTGGATCTCGCAATGCATTCCAAACCACAACTTTCCAAGGAAGGAATGTACAGTTCCGTAGGCAGGATACCTTAAAGGGGTTCTGGCGTGGTCCAAGTGCCCGCCTGACCCTGCTGTGGTCAAAGAGCGAAGCCCTGTGGGATGGGGAGCGAAGCTCCGACGCCGGAGGCTTTTCACTCTTTCAAAGGTAAAATAAGACAGGCTGTGATAAAGAAACAAGAAAAATTATCCTTTTTGTAATTTCTAAAGACAAAGTTTATCCTGTTTTGTATTGCTAAAGGGTGGGGTTCTGTGGAAAAATGGGGTTCGCTGATAAAGGGAGATTCGCCAGAACCCTAACCTCACCCCAAACCCAACGGTACATTCCACTGACCCAGAACTGTGGTAGCAGGGAAGAGTGCTGAATCTCTACTGCATTCACTAATGTCACCGCTTCTGCGACAAACGTACCCCCTCCCCCATGGAGGGCGATGGTCATATCCATAGAAGTTGGTGCCGGCTGTTTCTCTGGTGCCATTGGCCCTTCTTGACAGAGTTAAAAGTGCATAATCTTGCGCGTTCAAGCAGAATTATCTCTATACTGGCCATCTGAAAAAAATCAAAGTAGGCTAACTATACAAGTAATCTTTGGAGTGAAATTAAAGACTCATTTACTGCTACAATCGACACTGAAACTCCGATGTTCATCCTGCTGTTGTATTAATAATTACCCGTGTAAAGTTGCCAAAGTTGATCCCCCTTAATTCTTTTCTTTCTTCTGGTAGAACAATGGCTATGCACCTTAACAAAGACCGACGGTTATCTAATCCTCGTTTCCATGCTAATAAGACTTCGTCTTCTTCCTTCTAGCCTTCCCCACTCTATTACATCTTTCAATTTGAACATGAACCCCTTTCTGTACCACCTATGGAAGCTTTAAGTGGTTACCAGACGCGACGATAGTCTTCTACTCGTCGGCCGACTGTGTTTTTTTAGAGATTTTCCTGTTGAATCACTAAAAAACCGTTGAATTACGAGTAGAAGACTGTCATCGCGTCTAGTCTGGCAACAACACACACAGGGAACGACGGTTTAGCAGTGTGCAACCGTCGTACGACCGTCGCACGACGCAATGAGTGCCCGGCTTTAGCTTCCATAGGTGGTCCGGTACAGAAAGCACATGAAAACAGATGATTAGATAACCTGATAATATTTCTCATCATATTTTATGATAGATGATTAGATGACGAAATCCTGGATCTTATCATATATTTTAGGATAGATGATTAGACGAGCAAATAGTGGGTCTCATGTCTACTGCAAATCCTTCAAAAGAGAAGATTATAATGGCGAAATCCTGGATCTCGCCGTTTATACACCCTTTAACAGGCGCGGATCCAGACCTTCGCACCGTTCGCCATTGCGAAGGTCAGACGACCTCAGACTCTGGTACCTCACCACAGGGGCCCTAAGCGACCCCAGCTTTTTCACATGGGTTTTGCGAAGGTCACAGTACATGTCTAGATCGGCCCCCGACTTTAGAAAAAAAATGATTGGATGACGAGATCCTGGATCTTCGATCGTGTATACCAGTGGCGGATTTAAGAGTGGGGCTTAACAGGCATAACCACCCCACCCCATAAAATTGACCTGAAAACAAAATATTTGGTTTGGTTGTTGTTTTTTTCTTGTTTTTGTTTGAAGGGCTCTTTCTGCTTGCAGCATTTCCTTCTTTGTTTGCTAATGGATTGTATTGAAACTTGGTCAGCAGGACCGGTACCACCTCCCATTTATGGGGTGTTCACAACTTGGATTCAAAGGTCACATAGGGGTCACTAGGGTAAAAAAACAAAATTCTAATAAAGACTACTTGTCCCACAAATTACATACCACAGTCCCGTCCTTTGCACATAAGCATTGGCATAAGACAGGGTCTATAGGGCGTTCAGGGGTTTGAGGTCAATAAGGGGTAATTTTTAACATTTTTCTGGCAATATTTCAAAAATGCTACTACTGTAGTACCAAACGGTTGTGTCAATTTCAACCAAACCTGGTCAGTATAACTTGTAGCACCTCCTTTACAAAATATCTCAATTAAGCTCAAATTTACCAGGAATGATCCTTGGGCCTTCTAAACATGAAAAAAAACCTTTTTTTTCCCCCATAGGTCCAAGGTCATAGGTCATAATTGCAAAAATTTCCTAATGACAAACGATTGAACTGAATTAAATCAAATTTGTTGATTAGGAACCAGTGATACCTCCTGCACCCTAGGCTGAGGTCACAAAGGTCGCATAGGGGTCACTAGGGTAAAAAAAACCAAAATTTCTAAAAAAAGGCTACTTGTCTTAAAATTACATACCACAGTCCCGTCTTCTGCACATAAGCATTGGTATAAGGCAGGGTCTATAGGGTGTTCAGGGGTTTGAGGTCAAAGGTCAATTAGGGGTTTTTTTAACATTCTTCTGGCAATAATTTAAAATATGCTACTAGTACGTACCAAACGGTTGTGTCATTTCAACAAAACCTGGTCAGTATAACTTGTGGACATCCCATACACACACACCCCTAACCCCAGGAGTCATAGGGGCCTAAGGGCCATCGGGGTCAAATTTTCAAAATATCTCAATTGAGCTCATATTTAGCAGGAATGATCATTAGGGCCTTCTAAACATGAAAAAAAAAAAACTTTTTCCCCCATAGGTCAAAGGTCGTAGGCCAAAATTGCAAAAATCTAATGACAAACGATTGACTGAATTCAATCAAATTTGTTGATTAGGAACCAGTGATGCCTCCTGCACCCTAGGCTGAGGTCAGAGGTCACATAGGGTCAAATTGTAATCGTTAATTTTATTTGCATTAAAACGTGGTAATTAGAACCTGTTCACAACTTGGGATCAAAGATCATTTGACTGGGTTCATGTTCTATTGAACATAGTATCTCTAGTTTTTTGTTTTTTGGTTTTTTCAGCATATTTTGCAGCATTCCATTTTGCTTCCCGTTTCCATTTGTGTACGTCCCTCGAGAGAGCCGCGTATATTTTGGTCACGTGGTGTAAGGTTAGAGTCGGTTTACCACGAGAGAGAGAGTGAGTGTGCCCAATTTTCTTCTGTTGTTAGGCAGGTAAAACGAAATAAAATTGGAGATATCTGTAAGAAGCTAATTATCCGGGGCGGGGTGTACTTATACATTAGCGCCTAAAATTATATTAGATAATGTAGGTGATTTTTGTGGTATGTAAGCCTCAAAAAGCTAGCCACACCTTCTGCCTGATTGAGATCAGAAACCTCCTGTCCGCCGCGCGGGTTGGGTGATTCTTTGCTCTGAGTCGTTTGGCCCCAAACAATTTTACTATCATTCTTACTATTTACTAATTGTAAATTAGGCTTAGACCTAGGCCCTAGACTTAGGTCTAGTTGGGGATAAATGAGCAAGCTCTTGGTCTCGATGTATCAAGGTTAATTAAGCCTAAAAAAGTAACCAGGTATCTTGACTTAAATAGTCATCACTCTCACTCACAGTCCAATTTCATAGGCAATCGAACCCTAACTATACAAATATTTAACGGGGTTTTTTTTCATAGTATTTGTTGCTGAAAGCCCATAGGTCTATATATAAATAAGTATGTCATGCAAAAACGGGCGGATATGTGAGAAACGGTGAGAAAGAAAATTGACTAAAACATGGCAGGGTGTTGTCATGAGTTATTGTAACTTGATTTAGGCTAGGCCAATTTGGATCTGGCCTATGCCTATAGACAGTTTTAAATTGGTAGACCTAAGAAGGCCTACATACATAGGCCTATATACCTAGCTAGAGTGTACTTGACGTCGCCTATAGGCTTACTCGGGTTAAAAAATGTAAGAACTCATTTATGTAGAAAACCCAAAAATGTTGGGAGGAACCCAAGTCGGTGTATAGGAAATATTACTGCTGAATATCTTTTCAGTTTTAAATTCACTAGGCCCTAGGCCTATATCCATCTTTCACTGCAGTATAATTAGATACAACTTATAATTTATTGTATTCACTGTGTGATTAAAATTGAGATACAATCCAATCATAAATGGTAACTAGTATAAGGCCCCATAAAAAAATTATTAGTTTATCACCCTCGCCCGCATCACTTTTGGGGAAATCCCTTTTTTTTTAAAATCATTTTACTTTTTTTATATTCACTTGAAATGCTTTGGATAAGTTTATATGATCGGTTCTTAAGCTCATAACGATGTACACAACCAGGAATAGGCCTAGAATGATCAATATTCGCTGCAGGCTGGTGCGCTGGTATCTGCCACATATTTGCGCGAGTCTAAAATAATGGACGACCTTGTACCCCAGCGTAAAAAAACCTCCCACCCTCATCAGTTTTTATGCTGTGGTAGGGTGATAAACTAATAATTATTTTTATGGGGCCTAATACTAAAATAGTATATTTCAGTTTGTTTGTATCATTATTTACTTTGGGAATCTATTAAGTCAATAATTATTATCTTTCTTGGAAATATTGAATTGTGAGGAAGGAAACATCATGCGGTTTGCTACATTCTTTTCTGCCGCGTTTAAATGGACGATTGCATTATTTGAAAAGGGGTATTGTTATTAGGAAATAGTGTGGGCAGTTACCTAATGACATATATGTAACACCATAAAACTAAATACACTATATCAATTATTTCTAACTAGTTCTTTTTGTGTGTGATAAAATCAATAGTGGAGGTACCTTATACCTTTGAATTACATTATTTCACAGGCACTAACAAAACTATTTGGTAATTTTTATCAATTATTCATGTGTGGCAGGAGGTATGTAATTTTTAGTAATCTATGTTCACTAAGAAGGTATAATACATACTCCAAGCAATGAGATACATGCCATACTTTCTTACTTAAAGTTGACTAGTGGACCTTTTGGATTATTTTCACTAATTTAGACCAATTTTACTTAGACAATAGGCCTGTATGCTAACTTTTGAAATATAGTTAAAATCAGTGCCCACCTTGTCCAAACTTACAGCTCACCAAACTGAAAGTACTATACACTTTAGTAATTAAAATGAAGTTTTAGTCAATGTGGTATAATTACAGTAGTATCATACATGAACAGCAGCCCAAATATACAGTAATCATTCAATAGGAACTTAAACAAAATGCACTGAAGCCCTTAAGAGGGGCAGATGCAGACTTTTGGAAAAAATGGGGTGGGGGAGGCTCCACCTGCTCTCATTGCGAGGAGGTGGAGAGTCAAAGTTTTAGTGGGGTCCAATTTTGGACTTCAGATGTCTAGAAATGGCCTCAGGGGCGTGTTAAGGGATCAATTCTTGTTGAATATTTTTGTTATATAGGCAATGTTAATAATATTGATAATATATTTTACTTTCCAAAGAAAGTGGGGGGGGGGGGGGGGGTGCTGGGCTGGCACGGTTTCCCCTCCCCTGCCCTTAAATCCGCTCTTGATTAAGATCTAATCATTTCGATATTTCGTTACCATTAATTGTATAATCCTCTTGTTAAAAAAATCCAGTTTTCATGGTTGCAATACAATAACCTTCACATCTCTTAATATTTTTTGTTCATTTCAACCTTGAAGAAAAAAGCCTGTACTGTACTTTCTTCTTTATGGTAGCTTGAAACAAGTCATAATACAGATTTCTTGTTTTTCGCAATTAACATTTTTCTCGTAAATTAATAGGTTTACAAAAATTAAAGGATTTCCAATAATTATATTTTTATCATAACAGTACATGCAGTACAGCATTATCATACATAAACAATCTGATGAATTTCACACCAAAACAAATTGAATATGAATGGATTTTAGTGTGGTTTCATATTTGACTCAATGATGCTTACATCGAATGCCTTTGAGGAGAATACAGAAAAAGCAGTGTATGCCGAGTACAATATTGTTTAGTATCCCCAAAAATAGGCGTTTAATAAAGTACAATTATTAAAACAGTTTGCTTACAAGTTCAGATTTGCCAGAACTAGACCTAGGGCAGGTCCTGCACCTATCCTAGGGATATGTCTTTAAAATTAAAATTTAGTTCCTCCTGAAGATATGAAAACCTTTAACAGCAAAGTTTGTAGTTTTATGAATATTTTTTATTTATTAATTTGTGTAATTCTTTATAATCAACAGTAGTCAGCTGTGCGAAACTTAGAAAGCCAATTAACTTAACTCTTCTGCATATTCCATATTCCAAGCTTTCAATCTTGTCACTTGAAGGCTTATGAAGAAAGAAAACGTTTCAATTATTAACCTCAGTCATTGGAAAAAACACCTGGAACACAATCCATTCCATAATGTTGCAGCTGTAATCAGGGCATATGACATTTACCTTCAGCTAAATTTCTACTCCTGGGTGGAGAGAGGCAACGTGGATAATGTGCCTTGCATAGGAACACACAAACAGCTGATCAGAGTGAGATTCGAACCCTATAATTAGAAATCGGAAACGCAAAGTTGCACTGCCTGCTTCCACATCAGATACATTTATATGGATGTCACCTTCACGAAAAACCTTTTACTGATCTTATAACCATTACCGGTATACAGGTATTTATGTGGACAAGAATTACAATGCCTTAACATGATTCTTGGAGTTAAAATTACTAATGATCTAAAATGGTATTTTCAAATTTGGTGACATGTTTAAGCATGCAAGTTAGTTTTGCTGACCCTGAGAATGTTGCCAATTGTTTAAGATCTTTAAATTTATTATATTGGGCATTGTTGCTTTTATTCACATAAGACTATATTTTGTTGAAACTACGTAATTTTATCTTTTATTTTTATTGTAGTAATTCAGCTTTGCTGCTGTATGATATTGAAATACCTTAAATTGATTAAATTAATAAAAATTGAACTTTTTGCTTTTTTGGGCTGGGTTTGAGAGTTGATAAGTGCTTTACTATAATTCTTTCTGTTTGTTTTGTCTTTTAGATGGCATCACACAGTTTAGCATCTGCTGTTTCAACAACTCCATCTTCTCCACCATCTTCAATTGGAGAGAAAGAAGGCTACAATGTCACTTTCAAGATAGCACCCATTCTAGAGTTCTTCTGTGGGCTGTGTAGCTTTGCACTAAGATGGCCTCAACAAGCAACATGCGGTTGCCGCTTTTGCAAAGGTTGCATAATGCGTTATGCAGAGTAAGTTTATGGAAATAATTCCTTTTTGTCAGAAAAAATATAAATGTAATTTTATCGCATAAAATACTCTACTAATAGTAATAGAGTTTATGGGGGCTTATCTTGTCAAGACCATTTAAAAAATTATAACACTGCAGTTCTTTTTCTTAAAATGCCTTATTTGGCAATTTTCAAGGATTTAAATTTTTGACTAATCTTCTTAATTCTAAAATTAATCATTAACTTATTGAAGTTGATTTTTATTTTAATAAAACAGGCAACCAGACTAGAATAATGTCCAAAGCTACTGTAACCAAAACATAGATAAATGTATATTATGACTATTTAATTAGACCAACCTTTATGTTTTGCTTTGTAGCTGCCTAGGTAGAGGCAGGCACAAACTTTGACAGTGTATACTCTATGCTCACATTCGCCATGTCGGCAATGGCTACTGGAATTCACATTGGAATTTCTATTTAGCTAAATTAAAAATGACCTTCTTCTCCAAATTTGCTAAATGAAAATTGTGTTTAAAAAATTGGCTAAAGAATTTATGATTCGGCTAAAAAATTTATGATTCGGCTAAAAAAATCAGCATTGAGCAAGTTTGGCTAAGAAAAAATTTAACACTAGTGTGAGCATAGCAAACTGGAGGATACTTATTCCAGCTATATCAGAAATGATCATTTTGTGAAGCTTGATCCAGCCTGAATTTTTTACTTTGAGATATGAATTTATTGTAAGGTTACTTTTAAAAATTACCATTTGGGCAAAAGAAATTAAGGGGGCCCTTTTCATGGATGGCTGAAAAAAAACCGTTACTTTTTGTTAAGAAGAAATGAGTAAAAATGACACATTTGGTACAGAAAATAAAATTAAAATTTCACCAACGTGGACTAATCTCATAGAGAAAGGTAGACAAAGGTGCAAACATGGTGGAAGTGAATTACCAAATAGAAATATTTAAAAAAATAAAATAAACAATGACACAGGGATGGAGACAGTGTGGGGATTTTCGATATCATGTAAACTAAGCTGAATTTTTGTTGCTACACTGAACACATGGATAGTTCTGGAGACGACTAGTCAAGATCGCTGCAACTAAGCTGATTATCCTTGCCCAGTGAAGCAGGGTACTGCAGTGAGCTCCATCTATGCGTGTCATGTACATCTGACTGAAACTGTATCTCAAAAACTATTGGGCCAATTTACTACATGCAACACATGGATAGTGTGCTCTGTCTGCTCCCTGTCTGTACTCAAGATCGCTGCAAGTAATCAATTTAATAAAAATCTGTTATAGAATTTTGTTTTGTTTGTAGAAACGGCCGCCTAGTGTTGTTTTCAATTAATAATGTGAAAAATCTGGACATTACTGTACCCTTCTGGTTATGATTGATTTGGCTCTTTTTTTATAACTATACTGTACCTGCTATCTTTTTTTGACAATTAAAAACTTATCCTCGAAATTGGTATACCTGCCAACTTTACAGATTTAGGCAGTAGGCTACCTCTTTTTCGATGTTCCTACATTAACCGCTTTTGCATCCAAATCCTACCACTTTTTAAAAAGTTGTACTGAAAATTTCAATGTACACATGATGTACTATAGATGTACAAAAAAACCTAAAATTAAGTACTAAATTGGCACTGGAATGGTTGAATTAATCCCTAATCACTCCCAGCGATGCCAGTTGGGGCGAAATGACCCCACCCACCTGCTTTGCTTGTCAACTTGAAAATCGAGATGATGTGGATGCTGGTGCACCTTGTGCAATTAGGAACATTCCACCTACCGCTTTAAACATTCCAAATGTACAGTATAGGTATGAATTGTTAGAAATATATAAAGTAAACCCAGAATGAATTAAATGGGAATCAGAAATCAAATTACTAAGACATTACTCTAATCAATGAAACATGGCCTAAACTATCTGAAATTTAAAACATAATTCACTCGTTTTGGCTAAGACTTAAAATTACAAATAGAACAAATTTTACTTATAATACAGTCAATGTAGCTAAATTTGTATTCAAATGACTTGGTTGACTTACCTACTGTAAATGGCTTAGCAAAATTAATTTTAAGAGACATGATCCCAGCCAAATGAACGACCCAAAATTTAAGAGTGACTCCAGTCCACTGACAAACCCAAATGTAAGCATATGAAAATGCTTTGTCAAATATTTTTGAAATAAACAAGCAGAGGTTTTCATAAAATTATAGTCTTGTGACTTTAGGACTGCAGACAGAAAATATTTACTCCAAGGTTAATAAAATATCTGAATAACTGTCTGAAATATGACACTGTTAAGATATATCCGGAATAAGTATCAATTGTCTGGAAATGCACACCTAGCATTATAAGGGAATTCCCCCACCAAACATTGTAATGTATATGTTGTTATTAATGATGCGTCCTTGGAATTAAAATTTTGAGATCTATCAAGACCTATTTTCATAATTCTATTGCAAATGCAAATTTTCAGGTCAATGTCTTACTTGAATGTTTAGCTGTTACAATGTTTGACTACACTATTTTACCATAATCATGAATAAGCATTTCAAGATATGAAAAGTCATGTTAAACTGTTCCTCTTACACATAGGTTTGATCACACCAATTCCAATGTTTCTGCACTTGTAATCTCAAAACATGATATTCCATTATAAGTGAACTACTGTACCATACTACAATACATCACACCAACCTCCTGTTATTGTTATTTTATTCTTGCACTACTTTAATTTATGTATAAAGCTATAAAATAATCTGCATGAGATTTTAATTTAAAATTTGTAAAAATTCATTTACTCTTCAAACGATTGTTTTTTTTCTGTTATTCACTTGAAATGCTTTGGATTTTCTTAACTCAATTTATTATTATCTATTCTCACAATGATGTACACAACTAGGAATAGGCCTACAATGATCATTATTAGCTGCAGCCTGGTGCGCTGGTATCTGCGTCGTATTTGCATCCGTCTAAAATAATGATGGATGATCTAGTACCCCAAGGTGAGATCAATACAACATTGGAGGGTCGGTTCAAAAAAAAAAGAAAAAAAAACTTAACAGCCCCCATCGGTTTTTATGCTTTGGTAGAGTGATAAATTAATTAATTTTATGGGGCCTAATATTTATTTAGCAAATTTATAAGTACATTCTCACCAGGAGCAAGTAATAGGCATAGGCCCGAACAGATGTTAAGCATAAAAATAAACTCACTGTGTGTAATTCCATCTTAAATCATCCAATCAGGTTTGAGTTATGTCTTGGATTTCACTGAAATAAAAAACAATTTTTCTATGTAATGAACACATACAAAATAAAACAAGATACATGTACAATTAGGCTTCCCTTAAAAAGTATTTAAAAACTCAAAATATTAAAATAAATCAAATCTCTAGCACTTTAAGCATTATAGTACCCCAACTTTGAGCAGCCATGACTCCAAAACAACTTAATGTAATGTAATTAGATTTATATAGCGCCTTACACCGTAGTCTCAAGGCGCTGTGGACCAGATGTTAACACATTC
>JAOTQE010088940.1:0-14915 GCA_025631205.1 Nesometra sesokonis
ATCATTAATAAGAACAAGGAAAAGTACTGGTCCGAGCAGTGTACCCTGCGGAACACCACAAGTCAGTGACTTGGAAGGTGACATAAACCCTGAAAATTTGGTGTTAAGATGACGATCAGTAAGAAAGCTGCAGACAATGGGAATAATAGACGTCCTCACACCCAGGTAAATTAATTTAAATTTTGTTCCCCAATTAACTTTACAGAGATTGTTATCATATGATACATCTAACTGGTCAGTTGAGGTCGGCCATTTATAAACCAGCGGATTAATTTTGCTGGCATGGGTCAGAAAATTGATATTTGCATCTTCGTCGTCGAGGTCTTTAATTTGACAACAAAAATCATCTACTTTGTACATGGATGTTCCTGTACCTAACTTTGTTTCGTTAGATCCCTGTTTCAAAAACACATGTTTTCTCCAGCCATTATACATGTTATCCTCCATGTGGCATCCACCACAGTAACAAGAAGTATTTTTGACAAGAATTGCGGTGTCAGTGGTGTTCTTCACTGCATGGATCTTCTTAGTACCTCGAACTGGCTTTAAGTTATCAAACTTTTCCTTTAGTTCCATTTCACTTTCATTCACCTGTTCTTTACTCACGAAGAAATAATTAATAATAGCGGATTTTTCGTGCTCTTGTAGCCCATACAAAAAAGTCATGTGCGTCTTGTGTTTTTACACTTCCTCTCTTAACTGCTTCATCAGCCAACCGTTTGGCCGTATCACTCAAACCGTCACACGGCCCTTTGCCATGACCAGTTTCAAAATAGTCCCATGAAGCTTTAACACCAAACTGACGAGCCACTATTGCCATGATGGTTTTGTTCCGGTATTGTGAATTCGGGCTATCAGTCCAATACCTCACGGTTGTCAAACCCCCTACACATTCATGAAGTTTCGGCAAGAGCTCCTTTAGTATTGCTTAGAGTTTGCATTGTGGGCATTTAGATCGGATATGGCCATGAAACTTTGATGGACCTGTTTCGCATCATTGTCATTGAAGTAGACTAACATGGGGTGTGTGGTTAAACATCCTCTCCTAGCTTTTCTTGTTCTTTCAATTTGATAAAGTTTCATAACCTTCGTTACCATAATTACTGATATAATCACTAATAGAACATTATGAAGATGATTTACATACATGTTTGTTGTTATTATATTTATTTGACGTTAAAGAATGTTAAGTAGATAAAGCTATTATGTAACGTTTGCTTTCATCAATTTACTCACAATATAATGTACACATTATATTTTACTGTAATATACGTTACCATCAAAATAAATTAAAATTACAAGTAATAGGAATACTTTTCATGTATGATAGCATTCCTATAGAGAGTCACTGTACGTTGTGTAAAAGAAAATTTATATATCAGTCACTGCCCATGTTTTTATTAACGCTGTTTATTATATGCTATATAAACAGTAACATACGTTATCGCGTGTTTAACATACGTTACTTTTTACCACGTAGTATTCCTTTAATCGAGACCTAAGCTATTGCCTGAAATTGTTAAACATTTTATTATAAATATCAACTATTTGTTAGCTAGTTATGGTCGAGAAACAACCTATAATAAATACCAAATTGCTTCACTTTAATGATTGGCGAAGGACCAATATTTGAAGGAAACACAAAAATCGGTAAACATGTGGTTCTATGTGTCAATAGCTCAACGCCATTCTTTTTTTAGACGGTTCTATAACTTTCATATGTCGTGGGGGGGGGGGTAAATAAAATTTGTCATAATAGTTGCATGCCCTCTATATTTCATAAATATGGATTAAAATTTTAACAGTAACGTATGTTACTGTAACGTACATTACGTTTCTAATTAGAATTACTAATTAAACATGGTTACTTAACAACAACGATGATTTACTGACGCTGTGACCATGCTTATTACTTAACTAATTCCCACGTTTAGATTAGTTGAAATTCTTAAACTGGTATTTGAGTAAAACAGGTAACGTATGTTTCACTGCTTTAAAAGCGACACTCGAAATTTCAAGTTTAAGACCATAGTTTGCAGAGATTACTCCTCTCTACTTTACCGAATTAACAATGCAGTACTTGTAACATCGTATGTTAAACAAATTTTAGTTATTACCTTAAGATTTTCCTGCAGTAGTATATGTTTTTCTTGGCAATTATGAGTATGTAACATAAATGACACGCATTTGGCGACACGGTAAACTGTACCATAACCATACTAAACCAAACAGAATTTTTTAAAAAATAAGGTACAAATTTTACAACTTTCAAACAACTTAACAAATCAGTGAATATAAGCATTATTCTACACCACATTTATTGAATAGCAGATTGCTAATACGGTATTTCTTATTGGGCGACAGGCGAATTTTACATACTCATGAATTTAAATATTGTCCTAACTCTGTTGTTAGCCGTCAAAACTCCATGAAATTTGGTACACTTTTCTAATATATTATGGTCTTTTGGATTTTAATAACAGTTTCCATATTATTATCATAGTTTGTAATTCTTAGTTGGTAAAACATGTGCGACCGGGTTTGCACGATTTTAGTGAGGCTTACCCTATAGTCCTTTTCCTCTGAAGTTTACCTTGTCAGAAATTGATTTGTTTTCATCTTCAATTTTGTCAGTAAGAGAAAATATGCTCTTGATTATCTGTAAAATTAAATAAACTTCCCTTAAAATTTCTGGTTTTCCTTGAAAACCTTTTACTTTCCTGAACAAATAGGCCTGATAACACCACCAATAGGAGCCAAGTTAAAGTCTGAGGGCATTAATTTATAAATAATGTGGTTTAAATGCTAGAAAATTGTATGTGTTTTGTTGTCACTGAGTTTGGATTATAGGGATAAATTCCAGTGGATTTTAAAACCACTGACAATTTTTTCCATTTTAGTTACGTTGTGGAACAAATCTTTATAGTCTAAATTATATTGCATGATTAGATAACTACTGTAATGCAGTCTTTTTTAATTTCTGTTGTATTCATTTGTCATTATATTCTACAGACATGGACATTTTTCATATTCAGAAGTTAGCCTCAACATGGCCTCAAGCATCAGAAATGGTGGTCCTTGCCATGGCGATGCAAACATTGAGTGTCCTTGAAATTTTAAATATGCCCTCGAAATGTCCTGGAATTTAGATGGAAATCTAATGTATGAACCCTGATTAATTTAGGTCTATTTATTAATCACTGAGCAAATTAACCTTGTATAGTCTTTGAAGATGTAAACTGATGAAGGCTCGAACCACCTCCGACATATTCAATTGAAGATCATAGTTTATTTTCATTACAGAGAGTGTTGAGAATGATCAGTCATTCTGTTTCGCAATTGTGTTTTTAAGAGCCTTAACACAGAGAATGACCCGACGATGTAGCTATTTGGGAGGACTGAAGAAGAACACGATAAAAGCCTGCACACATTGATGGAGGTAGCTAAACAATCAGGCTTAATGTTCAACTCTAGCAAATGCAAAATCAAACAAAATGAGATAACTTTCTTTGGAATAATTTACGGTCATAACGGGGCGAAACCAGACCCCAAGAAAGTCGAAGTTATCAAAAAGTTGAAAACACCAGATAACACACAGGAATTCCAGGAATTTCTAGTTATTGCGAATTACATGGGTCCATTCATCCCACACCTTACAGATTTGACAGAGCCACTTCGACAACTACTGAAAAAAGGTACAGAGTACAAGTGGACACCAACACACACCCAAGCCTATGAGCGAATCAGACAGGCGATATGCAGTGAGGTGAAATTATCATATTTTGACCCAGACAAGCCAGTTGTTATACAAGTAGATGCCAGCAAGGTTGGACTTGGCGCAGCACTTGTCCAACTAAACGACAACAATGAAGGAGTGCCAATAGCATTTGCAAGTAAGGCACTCACTGACACTGAACGACGTTATGCCTACATCGAATGAGAACTTTTGGCAGCTGTTTTTGCATGTGAACAATTTCACACATGTTTATGGCGGCGAATTCATCATACTCACTGATCATAAATCACTTGAGATGATCGCCCTAAAAAACCTCAATGCTGCACCACCTAGGCTTCAACGAATGTTGTTGCGTTTGCAAGGATACAACTGTCAGATAATTTATAAACCTGGAAAAGAGATGGTACTGGCAGACTCACTTTCATGACTTGGAAGCTACAAAACTAATGACCAAGCAGATGACAACATGACTGCACTCAATATCAGATTTTGTCCGGTGCAGTTTAGTCAAAACCGCATAGACGAACTGAGACACCACACAAAAGAGGACAAGACTCTGAAAATGCTAGGAGATATTATATTCAACGGGTGGCCAGAAAAAACAATCAGAGATCCCTAAACTGGTGAAAGACTACTGGTCAATGCGAGATGAATTAACTCAAGAAGATGGCATAATCCTAAAAAGACAACAGACTATAATACCAGAAGAAATGCGAATGTATATTCTAGATCAACTACATGCAAGCCACCAAGGCGTAACAAAAACTAGACTGAGAGCAAAAACTGCCGTATACTGGCCTGGCATAAACAGAAGATGTGCGAAAGATGCACAGTATGCCAACAATTCCAAAATTCTCAACCGAACGAACCTCTAATACCGACGGAGTTTCCACAACGACCATGGCATACTCTTGGAACTGACCTATTTCACTTCAAACAATTCAAACAACTATCTGATCATAGCAGATTACTACAGCAAAATGTTCTTCATAAGAAAGATGCCAACAGATGTCACAAGCAGTGCTGTAATACAGTACAATCAACCAAAGGCATCTTCGCAGAACAAGGATCACCACACACGATATTCTCCGATAATGGCCCACAATTTGCATCACATCAATACAAACAGTTTTGCAAGGACTGGAAAATAATACACAGGACAAGTTCACCACACTACCCAAGATCAAATGGCTTCATTGAAAGAATGATTCAAATGGTAAAGTCAACACTGAAAAAATGCAAAACTTCGGGCTCAGACCCAGACATGGCCCTATTGTGTTTGCATGCAACTCCAGTTGATTCACACTTACTGCGCCCTGGAGAATTGCTATACCAACGACGACTACAGACCAACCTACCTGTTGTGATTCAGTCAGATGACCCAAACAAGGAAAACGTACACAAACAACTAATGCAACGACACCATCCTCTCCCCTCCCCCTCTCCTCCTCCACCACTGGCCAAGGTTTATCTTTGAGCCGAAAAGTACGGTATTTTTACTCCTATTATATTTTTGTGAGAATTAAAATTAAAAATGGCAGAATCATTTAGTGTAAGAGATAGAGAAAGAAGAAATGTGTATGCCTTTGTGCCACTTTTTGGCCAAGAATCACAACAATTGAGCAATAGTGATGGTAATAAGCCTAGTTGTAGGCTAAGGAGGTCTAGAATAGGCCTAGTAAACTGAGCAATACACACAGTGCCGCGCTAATCGTCTTTACATGGTCCTCTTAGTTGTCGCGATGCGAATAATGAGTAATGAATACTGTATTACTGAGTTGTTTATAAAAGGATATCAAGCTAACTTAAAAATTAAAAAGTTTCGTTTTCGTGTCATTTTTTTTCCAATTATATATTTTTTTATATTAATGATTTCATTGATTTTCAATTTTTTTCAACTTTGAAACCAATTTTTTCAAACTCAGGAAAGGTTAAATAAGCATCATAAGCAAACGTTTTCATCTCCGGATTTCCCCTTTAAAGATCCATTATGATTAAATGACAATTATGAAAGTCTTACTTTTCTAGCATTCAGCCTTTCTCAGATTCATTGTTGGCTTGCTATTTTCTTTGGACTTCCTCAGTTCCAGTCAACTGGACTTTGCTAATTCTTTTTGAGAAAATGCAACTCGAATTAAACTTTTTAGTGTGATGTACATTCGCCCCACTTAACATTCCATATGGTGGTGGCATACTCATTTAAAAGTTTCTTCCTGTTGCATCCTATAAAAGTAACAGTAGCATTATCTTTTAAATAAAAAAACAAACTTTTATTGCAAATAATCTAATCTCGTATCTAACAAAGATAAATTAATATAAATCGCAAATGTTAGGATTAGTTCAGTTAATTAAAATTGTTGACAGTATGTTAAATATAAGGTAGAGATTGATTCCTTGGCATTGTAAAGTGTCTCAAGTTAACTAGGTTGCCATCATCACTTGATATACAAGTGTATATTACTGAACATTTACAAATTAAAAAAATAAACATTTAGTGTTTCTTACTTTTGAAGTTTTAGATATCCAGAGTGAAAATTCAAGATGTTTATTTTTGAACTTCTGAACTTGAACTTTATTCACTGTTCTTTCTGATTACACTTGTAAGTAATTGTGACACTTTAAAAGCAATCCTGTATTCAACTGGCGGACGGCATTGTCTCGCTTTCCAAAAAAATAATATCATACCTCCTCCAGGCCCCTACTGGGCCTGATGTGTAAATATCCGATGTATTGGTTATAATATTTAAGTAATGGTCTACATTTTTATATGTCCTCCTCTATGTAAAAAGACACAAAATGTACATGGCCTTTAGCCACTCCAAGACCTCTAGCGGTCGTTGCTGAGTAGTTGCATGGTGGAGTTTTATGCCACCACTGCCTACTGACATACCGGTTACAGTTGAAAGTTCCTTGTAATTTGGAAGTAAGAAATGTAACTCAATAAAAGAGTCATTCCATATTTTGCTCTTCACATTAGAATAAACACCAGCACCCAGTGTGATAGCATTTGATGCTAATATATCAGGCTGAGCTATTTTGTTCCTCACCTTGAAATAGTATTGTTTCATTTAGAGTAGAGGCGGCAGCTGATTGATCGCAATGGGCTCCATAGTTATCCTAGATGAAAGGACTGTTGCTGTATTAATGCTTTATTCCTCTGTCTGTTGCAGAACACCTGAAACCGCTGGCCTATCTGCTTGTTGCAGGGCGTATAATTTTTTTTTTTGCCAGATTCCCATAATCTATCTTGTCATTTTTGTGGGGTTTTTCCTTTCGTTGATTTTTTTTTACTCTTGATGTTGTCTTCGGCATTCTGCTAACAGAACCTGTACCTGGTAACGGGATCTCTATAAACCAAATAGGTATAAGAGGAAACAAAACCGTTGTAGTTAATAATTAACGTCGTTGCACTTAAAATTACGTCAAACCCAAATAATTGTCCCTTGGTTACACTACATACACCAACCTTCTTGCGAAGTCTGTATGGGTTCCTACATATCAACCAGGGGAAAAAGTTCAGTAGGAAACCATGAATACAAAAGCCTTCATAAAAAATAAAAACTAAAATAATAACTCCAAACAGAAACCAAGCTTGTGATAAAATACAAATAAGGCTTAATTAATAATTGACCTAATTAATTGGTAATGAAATTAGATCCAATACCGTATCATAAGCCCGTCATAAGATATGGGGTTCAGAAGGCAAAATGCGCAGCATCGGGTTGGAAAGTATGTACATACCAGGATTAATCAGATTAATAATGGCCTGCAAAATTCAGCTTCTACAGTCATCCAGGGAAAAGATCAGTAGAAGACAAATAACAAAACAAAGCATAAAGCCTTCATGAACGAATATAATGTAATATGAAATATCGAGGATCATGCAATATGAAATATCGAAGAGTATAAAAGTTTTAAATGTCGGTTAAAGTTTTTCGCAAATTTTCCGATTCAAAACATGTACTCGTTAAGGCGTCTGAGATGTAAATACCTCGCATCATAGAAAAATTAAGGCCCAGCCCCAATTCAAGGATGCTTCAAGTTATACGGTTATACCACACATGAAACAAGGACTATGACCGGCTGAAGAAGAACTTATTTTTTATGCAGAAAGATTCGTTCTTGTGAGTAGGTCTGATGTTTCCCACTGTCTTCATTATACTGAGAAACATTCTTTGCAAGCCTTAATTATAGGTCAAAATTGCTGTTTTTAATCATCTTGTGATGAATTACTCTAGTTGAAAGCATCCTCTCTAACCCTTAATATATCACTGTCCCCTTTGACTACAAGCGATAACTGGCCATCTCTCATGGTGTTTACAAGTAGTTTTATCTTCTCTGAATTATGCTTTAATTGGCAATAGCATTCTGCAGTTTTTACATGACTTAATTTTAGTTACTGGTGATTTTAAGTTCATTTTCATGCAGAAAGATTTGTCCTTGTCAGTAGGTCGGATGATCTCCACTGTCTTCATTATACTGAGAATCATTCTTTGCTAGCCTTATAAGATCAAAGTTGTGGTTTAATCATATCTCATGATGATATGATGTCATCGCTTAATTTTCCGGCCTCTAGAAAAGTTTTTTCAAGAGTGAGCATCTTGCCTTTAACTAATCATTCACTCTCGATGAATTATTCTTGTTGAAGGCATCTTCTCCAACCTTTAAGATGTCACTGCCACTCTTACTGCAAGCGATAACTCGCCATGTCTCATGGTGTTTACAAGTTGTTTAATCTTTTCTGAATTATGCCATATTGGCAATAGAATTCTGCCTTTATTACATGACTTTTAATTTTAGTTAATGGTGATTCTAAGTTCATTTTTATGCAGATAGATTCATACTTCTGAGTAGGTCTGATGTTTCCCACTGTCTTCATTCTGAGAATCATTCTTTGCAAGCCTTAATTATAAGATCAAAATTGCAGTTTAATCATATCTTGTGATGATATGATGTCATTGCTTAATTTTCTTGCCTCTAGCAAAAGATTTGCAAGAGTGCGCATCTTGCCTTTAACTAAGTCATCCACCCTTGATAAATTACTCTTGTTGAAAGCATTACGATGTCACTGTCCTCTCTGACTACAAGTGATAACTGACCATGTCTCATGGTGTTTACAAGCCGTTTACATTGTCCTCATCGTCACTATCCTCTACTTCCCATAGAATATCGTCTTCGGAACCATCCAAAGCACTACTTATACAGCATTTCTTTAATGATTTTACAATGATGTCCTCCCTAATTTCACTCCAAGAATCGACGATCCATTGGCACATAAGTTCAAGCGGTGCAGCGCGCATGTTCCCAGCAGATGTGTAACTTTTTTCACCATTGACCATCCAGTCATTCCAACGTTTACGCATCAAATCTTTAAATGGTTTGTTGATGGACACATCTAATGGCTGAAGCATTGACGTTAAACCGGCTGGAATGACTGCAATATCAGTCCGTGACTTTCTTAGACTATCCTTGACACTATCGTCAAGGTGGGATCGGAACATGTCCCAAACATGTCCCAAACAAGAAGAGACCTCTAGTTCAAGATTCTGCCCGGTCGACATTCTCATACCCTGTCTATCCATTTGTGACAACCACCTTCGTCCATCCATTCCTTATCATGTACATGGACTATAATTCCTCTTGGGAACGTAACCTTCGGCATGGTTTTCCTTTTGAATATTATCATCGGCTTAAGTTTTGTTCCGTCAGCCATACATGATAACACAATGGTAAAGTGACGTTTTTCACTGCCGGTTGTTTTACTACAACGGTTTTTTAACCCTTTTTGCTAACAGTTTTGTTTCCAACCATATCAAAAAATGTGAGGTCTCACCACGAAATGAGTCTCATGGTAGGAAAATCCAAAATTCAGTTATTGGTACTTTGTAATAGTGCATAATATAAGCTGTAATCTACACCTTAGATGACATTCATTGGATAAGTAGATCCAAAGATATGAGTATTTTCAGTTCTCATGCATGGAAACAGGGTTTTGAGAAAATCACCCGTAAAGCAATTGAAAAATAAAAAAACAAAAGACCATCAATCTCAGAAAATCAGCCTGAATGAAACTTTCCTGCATGAAAACTGACTTAAAAAGTATATTATAATGAAATGTAAGTACCATAGTACTCATCATTGATTAAAAATAAGTATCTCAAAAATTTGACTTCAGACCTATTTTTGTGATTATCTCAATTTGATCTTACCTATGATGCGACTCATTTTGTGGTGAGACCTCATAAATAATGGTGTCTGATCCTGTTCCCAATTTGACTCAATTCATACTGGTGTTGCTGGTGATATCGGATTATAAAATGCTGGAAACATGTTATTTTGTCCTCCAAGTCCACTGGCAACTTTTGAGCGATTTTGTTTTTTTGTCGCAGACACAGCCCCCTCCTTTGCATAAATCTTGTGCACCAACCTGGCGTGGCTTTAAAATTTATAGCATTCTGCTGGTGACTACTTGCCCAACTTAATCCTTCTAATCGTATCATCCCTCTGCTGACAACGTAGCCACTTCCCGTTTTGCCTCAATTCATTGAACAAGATGATCTTCGAACTCAAGCCACTGGCACGATTTGCCCCAATTAGCACATTTTTTTCGTGGCATCTTCTGGATTTCGTCACTTGCCTTTTTCCATTCCCAAACTTATTTCTTGTTTATTGTAAATTATCGAGCAGCCGCTCTATTAGAAGTTTGCCTTGCAAATTCTATGACTTTCAATTTAAATGCAGAATCGTATTTCGTGCGTTTACAGAACATTTTTCTAGGATATGCGGTATTTAATTTTTAAAAGTAGAGCAAAAATGTTGGATGTTACAGCAAATGCATTCGGAAAATGAATGATTTGTATTTCGTGATTTCGGACTAACAACTGTAGTTCAGTAACGTTTACCGTATCTGTCAGGATATATGGCCGTGGTTCGGCAGCAGATGTACTCCACTGACTTACACACTAACATTCACACTCACTAAACTTTAGTACAAGTCAAGATTGTCACTCACCACGGCGTACAGTTGGAAACAATAAAAACTGCAACTCCAGTATAAAGTCTGGTCAGGCTTGAAATAGACTGCTTTATTAATATTCTATTCTGAACTTGAAAGAGTAAGCACATGAATACCAGACGATAATTAACAATAGTAGTGGTTTCTGACTTATTCTGTGTCCTACCACGTTCTCCCGTGGCGCGAAGCTACTCCTCCTTTTATAGTTCTACCAGCGCCACCTAGACTGTACCATTATACAGGAGAGAGGGTTAATTTCGTTACATAGCCCCCCTCCGAGATGGGTCCGTCCCTTGGAACCATAAACTAAACAATAAAACAACGAAATTAGAACAAATAAAAATGGCAATAGCAAAAATTATATCAGCCTATCAACTACGCCTAACCAGAGGGTCTAGGATGCCTCTGGCTTCTACCTGGGGTCTTAAGAGCCCAGATAGTTTACTGTTTTCTTAAGATGTATTCTCTCTTGACTTTGTCGATCCAGTAGGCACCGCGTTCCCCTTCATCCAGTTGATAATGGGAACTCTCCCACATCTCTATGACTTTCTCTACACGGTCTCCTAACATAGCCTCCATAGACAACAAGGCTAGTGGTGCTTCCCTCTTCTCTGCTTGTGCCCGACTCTTTTCATGGTTGGTGAGGAGATTCGGCTTCCCGCCTGATACCCGGCGGACCTTTTGGTGGTGGTGACTGCCTTACGAGGTCCTGAGCCTCTTGTTCCAACAGCTTAAGTGCTGCCGGTGACAGTCCAACATCTAACTCCTCCTCTCGTTCATCTTTGACTGATGCCTCCTCTGACCTTCTCGGTGTCTCCCGTGTGGGTACAGGTACCGCATCTATTTTAGGGTCTACATTCGGCTTCTTTCGACTCTTCCTGTGATTTCTCTCATGCTGCCTTCTTCCCCCTTCCGTTCCAAATCTGCCACCACACTCTCGACATTCATAAGGCTTCGCATGCTTCTCTTCCCGGTGTCGACGCATGGGGCTGCCGCCTGGTACTACCTCTCCACAAAGCCTGCATTCATTCATCTGTGGAGAAGAAAAATAGTCATTATCATGAAACTGAAGCGGTCGCCGATGCTGCCGTCTGGGGTATCTACTCAGTACTTGTGGCAGCGACTCGGTCTCATTATCCTCGTCCAATCTGTCAGGTTCAGTGGACCCGTACTCTGGCAACACGTTGGGTACCACAGGTTCTGGCATCGCCATTGGTTTGGATGCGATGAACTCGTCCAAGTTGGGTAGCATAGTAGCGCCCGCCTCTGGCCCCGGTGCAGTCGATAGTTCTGGTACACTTGACCATCCGACAGGAGCATTTCCTTCATACGGTTTGAGATGGTCGCAGTGTACTACCTTGCTCCTACCCCTCGGTTTGTCCTGAATTTGATAAGTCACTTCAGATAATTTATGGGTGATACGCCACGGCCCCTTCCAACAGCATTCCAGTTTTGGGGAGAGGCCTCTTTTTTTAGTTGGATCAAAGCGCCACACAAATTGGCCTACCCTTAAGTTAGGTTTTCTAGCAACCCGATCGTAGATGCACTTCTGCCGACGTGCACTCCGTTTTAACACCTCTCTAGCCCGTTCCGATGCATGCTGGATCTTATCTCGAACGTCTTGTGCTTGGTCCTGTTCGGGGTCCTCTGGCCGCAAGGTTTCAAACTGCAAATCTACAGGTATTCTCGTTTCTCGTCCGAACATTAACATGTTGGGTGTTTTACCCGTCGACTCGTGTGGTGTTGATCTATATGCAAAGGTAGCATATGGCAGCCAATCATCCCAGTTCTTCTGGGCTTGGACAGGTTCAAGAGAGGCTGCGAAAATGTTAACCAGCGTACGGTTAAATCGTTCTACCATTCCATCACTTTTAGTAGTATATGGCGTTGTTCGTGTCTTGTGAATTTCAAGGAGTCTACATATTTCCGCCAGTATACGTGGTTCAAAGTTGCGCCCTTGGTCGGTGTGGAGCTGTTGGGGGACACCAAACCTGAGAACAAATTTTAAAGCTTAAATCAAGTGTATTATGATTTCAGTAGTAACTCCATTTTACAATCAATTTTGCGACAACTTGATTTTCCATGAACTGCCTCATTTGAAGTTGCAACAAGTACTTTCAATTAACGTTACAGACATGTGTTTATTATGCATTTAGTTCAGATTTACAGTGTACTAGTAAATCAATGACAAAGCCCTCAGCCTATATTAGATGCATGCCTGCTGGCTCACACCAGTTTTCTTTTTATTTATTTTACATCAGCAACACTTGATGGTATGTCATTCCCACAGTTATTTTGAAATCTGTGGAACTAATATTTTTATTAATAATAATCTCCATTTAAATTCACATTCATATCAATGTATGTAAATTTTCACCCCGTTATAAAGAAAGCACACAAACACACGGATACTGAAACTTTAAAATGAACACGATGACACTGTTTTGTTTTTTTTTTGCTGTTTTCAAGATATAATTGATTGTACTTTCACTCTGAAAGTCTTATTGAAATATATGGATTGAAGAAATGGTACTACTGTACAACCTTAATTGTAAGTTCAATATTTGATGTAAGGCCTACACCTTAAACCAGGTACATACAATCATCAGGGCAGCATTTCTTCTTCTTTGTGGAGGTGATTCCAAAATCCAGGAGGGTGCATGGGCCTTTGGCTTTATTTCTCTTTTTTTTTGGAAGCCATTCTGTAATTTAAACATGAATGCAAGTATGCAGAGTAAGATTCAGTCAATGTCCTGTTGTTGCATGTTTTTTTCGCCCTACTTTTTTTTAAACATAGTTGCCTCCCTCACTTAATCTACTTATATGGTCAGTCTAATAAGGCAGCGACTGGGTTTTGGTGTGAGGGTGGATTGGTAATTGTGGGCCACACCTCTATTGCTTGCTAGGATTATTAGTTTGGCTGCTTGCTAGGCCTATTTGACTACTGAATAACCAGCTCACGTCATAACGCCATGCATGCACGTGTGTTACTGTTAGGGAAAATACACGAATGCATGTGCATAGGTTATCTGTGTCACATCTAGGAATTAAAAAAAAAATGTCAAATAGTACATTATCTTGTAAGTCAAATTAACTTAAGTATAGATACTTCTAGCGCTTAAATGGAACAGTCGGTTAAGACATCGTTTAACAAGACCATTCTGATAAGGTGATAAGTTCTTCAGATCAATTCCCATTTCAGCGACATAATATTTAATATATTTTTATAAAATTTGCATTCATTCTTTTTCATATTTAGAAAATTTTAGTGTGTATGAATGAACATTCTGCATATGGTATGGTTTTAGCTACTTCTCTCTTATCTTAGATAAGAGAGAAATAGCTTAAATGGAACAGTCGGTTAAGACATCGTTTAACAAGACAATTCTGATAATAAGTTCTTGAGATCGATTCCCATTCCAGCGACATAATATTTAATATATTTTTATAAAATTTGCATTCATTCTTTTTCATATTTAGAAAATTTTAGTGTGTACGAATGAACATTCTGCATATGGTATGGTTTTAGCTACTTCTCTCTTATCTTAGAATTTTAATGCGATTTATCCAACTAACTGTAATGTAATTAATGGAAGACGGCTCTTACACCCCAAAATCAGTGAAAGCGCGGACCTGGGGAGTGGTTGCTCTTGTTCTTTTATATAGAGCATGTGTGTAGCGTGTACCTCAGTGATGAATTTACTAGAGGGTGGTTTGGTCTACTTCTGATCCAAAAAATGTTGTGGCCTGAAATATATAAAGTGGAGTAAGGTACAGTCAAACTGGTCTAAGTTGAATCCATAGTGGCATTGAAAAAAAGTGACTTAGAATAAACAGGCGCGGATCCAAGGGGGGGTGTGTGCAGAGTGTCGCGTACCCCCCTATTATCGCCAAAACGTAGTTGCGCCCCTCCCCCTTATTTTAGGTGCGCCGGGTCCAAAGAAATTACGGTGAAAATAGGGCACCAAAATGGGGAAATAACGTTTTTTTTTTTTTTTTTTTGGCTCGCCAGAAAAGAATGGCAAACCACGCCAACCCGGACTGGAAAAGAAAGTGCGCCCCCCTTTCGGCAGATCCTGGATCCGCGCCAAAGATCTTATAATGTAAAGATAGCGCGCTGGCCGATTTTTGCATGGAATTTCTGTAATGATAGTGGACGCCACC
>JAOTQE010088951.1:0-14915 GCA_025631205.1 Nesometra sesokonis
GGGGGGGGGGGGGGGGGGGGGGCATCGGCTGGCTCTCTCTATTTAATGTGGGTAGTTTTGATCTTGTAGCTGTGGATCTGGTCCTGCCACTGTTTTTGCACCTTTTTGATTGGTCGGGCTGGATGTGGTTGTTATGAAATAAAGATTCAAACATTTCATATCGGCGGCATTTGAATTAATGCAATTAAACCCTTTCCAGATGTCGGGATTTTGTCTGATTCTGGATATGATGCTAAGTTGGACCATATAAACAAGACAAAACAAAACAGATTCTGTTGCAATTTCTTCGAGTTTTAACCATACATTTATTGAACTAACGTAAGCAATTGTAATTTTAATGCATAGAAGCATGTTTTCACTCAAAAAGTATTCCAGAAATAAACAACTCCATCAACAATGGATTAAATAACATTATTATAGGAAATTAAAGTAATACTATAAATGGCATACTGAAAATGTTTAACTTTTTTTCCAAATTACCTCAGATGACTTGATGACTGATACTGATACCGATAAACTTTGGAAGTGGAAATAATTACGTTGTAAGACTTTCTAATTTTAAAAGCAAACAATTTGATTGATTTTGTTTTAATACATTTTGCAGACGAGGACCCTTACACCCTTTGTGCAAACGGAGGAACGATGGAAATAATTAACGGCAAATTTACGTGCAGATGCTCCGACAATTTCATGGGGTTAAGGTGTGAAATCAGTAACGCTATTGGTAAGAGTAGAATTTTTGTATTTATAAAATTGTTTAAATCTCAATAATATCAACGATATTTCATTACAATGATTGGCCTATTTAACTGTATTTAGGTAGAAATGTTCCTTAGGCTTATTCAACTGTATATAAGTAGCCCTTTGTCTTATTTTGTTCTCATTTTAACTGTATTTAAGTGATGCTGTTCTCGGATGCTAAAAATAATATGTAAATGAAAAGTTCTATGAGCCATTAGCGACGCTGATCCCTTGGATTTTTTGTTATGTTTTTAACTATAAGTGGTACTGTTCATTTTAACTGTGTTTAAGTGGAATTGTTTCCTGTGGTTATTTTGTTCTCCGTTTAACTGTATTTAAGTGACACTGTTCCATATTGACTTTTAATGATGACCACATTTAAGAGAAGCAAGTAAATGTCTACCAAAATCAACCGTAAGTGGCCAATTAAAAAAAAATAATAATAAATGGCCAAAATTGGTAAACCTTATAATTTTCCGTACCAATTTTAAGAAATTATTTTATAAAATTCTAACTTATGATATTTTGATGTTTTCGGTTACCCTTTTCTAAATGTACTTAATAATCATATTTTATATGTACGTATTTTAATTTTTTTATATAGTTGTAACGTTTTTGTTAAGCATTTTGAATTTCTGTGTTTCTAGTCACCATGTTTCAATTCCTTTTACATCATGTACCGGTTCGTTCTTAAATGTTTTGTGAATCAATTTTTTTATTGTTAAACTTCATGTGGCCACATATTGTTCACACTCATCAGGCAAATATTAAAACAAATTGTGACCAATATGAAAAAAAAACAGTTCTGTAGCAATAAAAACATGTTGTAACCAAGTTTTGTTGCGTCGTTGTTTACATCTATTAAGCTCTACCTTGTGTATTGGGCACTCAATATTTCATTTTATTTTCTACTTTATTATATACTATTTTTTATTGTCGAGCACTCTTGAGGTCTACGTGATCAACACGGGACGTATGAACCTTAGATACTTCACGAAGAACATCCCAATGGCACAACCCAAAACTATTTGAAATGTTTTATAGAGAAGACCGAGTCATTTCTAAGACGAGTTCGATGGCCAGCGTTTCACTTCTTGAATCCACAACAGCAATAATCATGGGAAACCTTTGGATTTAAGACATCGTATTCCCCCAAACCTATTGCGAAATTAAACAAGTTTGAAGACGAGATGTTGAAGCTAATCCGAGGAGTTCGAAAATCGTAGTACCGATTTTCAAAGAATGTTATCACAAGATATAGAACATATCAAGAAAGATGACAAGCTTTTAATTTCGGCTGTCAAAACGAACTTTTATCGCGTAGACCCACCTTCCTACAACAAGCTTCTCGAGAAAAAATTTTATTACTAAAGCGTACATGAAAGCTCCGGAAAATACGAATTCCAAAATAACAGTTGAAGAATAAACAATCGCTGACAAACTTTATTTCACTAGCACATTACAAAAAATAGTTAATTTAGTCTTTCATCATTTTGTGATAAACAAATTTTAGTAAAATGTAAAATATATTAAAAAACACCAGAGCATGCCCTATTTCCAGAGTTTGAACTTCTACGACATGGTTTTCGATATCGTAGTCCTGTGTATAAAACAAAACGGAAGTTAAATTATTTTGTCGCAACTAGTATCAGACTGTTAAACAGAGTTGATAGCTTAACAAAAATAAATGAATAATGTGTAGAAAAGGTTTATTGTAAGATGTTCTTTTTCCTGTTATTTCATGAATGATGTTTGTTGTTTTTATTCTGTCCTATTTTTGTAATTGCCCCATGTGGGATGAATAAAGATCTTTGCATTGAATTGAATTAGATTGAACGCATAGCCGAAAAGGAAGCACCGTAAGCCAAATTTCGAGAACAACCCTACATGTAGGCTGATTAACCCTTCGAAGTCAGAAATCGGAATTGTAAGTAAAAAGATCTTAAAACGAATTAATTATAAAATTATTAAATTAACTAAATTAAACCAATGGAAGAGCACTGACGTTGTTACTAAATGGTTCAAAAATATGGAAAACAAAGCGACGCTTCGTTCATTTGTTTTGACATATGCGATTTCTACCCGCGATTCTCGCTAGAGCTAATCAAACAAGTCGATCCGACAATAAGACCCGGAAAGCTGCGTACAGTATAGATAAAAGAAAGTTAATCGTTAATATATTTGTACATGTGTTCAAGCATTAGACTAATATTATTATTTGAAGTGTGAAATACAACTACATTTAAAGTGAGTAAGCCTAAGCTAGCAGTAGTACGGACGTCGGCGAGTGTCACTCACCAACTGTTCTTGCAGTAGCCAGCAAACCCGGGATCGCCTAGTATGTACAAGGCGATTGAAGTGCAGCTACTGATCGGAAGCTATACAAGCAAGATCAACAACCGTATAAAGCAATTCTGCGTTTAGCTTACTTTTATAGCATTAACATCACTATCTATGCAAATTTCATAGATCTGCGACTAAGCCTAATAGGCGAAAGTCGCCAAGCGTAGTAGCCTGAGGCTTTTTCGCAATGTGAATATCTTACAATTAAAAATAATATATTTGTATACAGTTTTAACAGCGAAGTAGGAATTTACAAGTGTATTTATAAGGATATTTTATTTCAATTTTAATGTTAACATATTACCAGTTGATAAATAATTAGTTGTTTCACATCTCGTAGATTTAAAGTTACGCCATTTAAAGTTACGCCCATACAATGCTGGTTATTAGAAATTATATATGGAAAGAACAAAACGGGAATAGTCACAAACGTACGTACAAGGACGAAAGACAGACAGACAAACATAATTTTTTTAAAGTTGTTTATAGAGACGCTTTTCGCGTCTAAAAAGCGCTCGTGTTAGCATCCAACTACGACACAATTAGCTACGAGGAGATCAATGTTATTTTGCTAGCGAAGAAATCACCACTGTTCCATAACGGTACACCGTGGTGCAAGAAGGCGGTTAATAATAAGCCCGTAATATTTGCAGGTTCATATCTACTATCTCAACTGTCGGAGAGGTATGGTAACAGAATAGGATTATACAGTGATGACGGATTAGGTGTATTTAGGGAACAACCACGCCAAATTGAGCTAATAAAGAAGGAAATCTGTAAGATATTTTGTGACAATGATTTAAAATTTTAATTGAAGCAAACAAGAAGTCAGTCAACTATCTTATAACGCTCGACTTAAGATCTGGTATTTTTTGTCTCGATACTAAACCTAATAATCTATCTCTATATGTACATCACGAGAGTAACCACCCACCGTCAATACCGCCCATATTGAAAAGTAGCGGACATTTGCTTGATCAACGAGCCGCGAACCGCTTAACAATTGCAAATTCACGCCATTTTTTAACATAAATGCAAATATTTTAAAAACGGACCATCTCCTTATGGGTAAACGGATTCTAGAACTTGAATTATAAGCTTTCTAATGATATATAACACTTCTTTTAATTGTTGTCACTCGTTGTGCACTTTTTATTTTAAAACATACATTTCGGTCATTTTAAATAGGAAAAGTTACTAAAATGATCACATTTTCACTGAAGTCTACCACTATTTCACTTCTATCGTGAAAACTATTGACCCTACAACAAAAGGGTAAACAGATTCTTGTAGATGAATAAATTACCAAAGTTTTGATATAAGATGCATTGCTATTGGCCAAGTAATCTTTGTGCACTTTTTAACAGCAAATCAGCATCAATTTAAAAAAATCACCCTACAAGAAGTCCAGGTCAAATGACGTCATGCAATCATTCTGATCACGATTGGCTATCAGTCACGCTAGGCTGGTTAGGTCATATAACTTTTCAATGGACAACAGATCTTTTGTCCATACCGCTATACCCACTTTTCAATATGGCCATTAATAAAAGACTCTCGAATATTTCGTCGGACGAAGAATCTTTTAACAAGGCCAAACAACCGTACCAGGAAGCCCTTAAGAAAAACAGACACGATTACCAACTTAAGTTTAACCCAGAAATTCCAACCAAGAAGAGATCGCGAACAAGAAAAATAATTTGGTTTAACCCCGTTTCAGCAGGTATGTAACAACTAACATTGGAAAAACAAATTCTGCGATTGGAGGAGAAATGCTTCTTGAAGGACCATAAACTTAATAAGATATTTAACAGGAGGAAGCCAGACCAAGGGAACTGCGTATATCACGTACTGTTCTCAGTATCGGCCAATCACGTTTCAAAGCAACCTTAAATAGGCTACATTTTCTCGGTTTGAGTTTCAACCCGGCATCCCTAAAACGTTGAAATACCGTTCCTAGTATGCGTATCTCTTCGTCCACTGATCTTGCATAGACGATAACATTGTCTAAGTAAACTAATAACACTTCCCACTGGAGACCCCCCAAAACACGTTCTATTAATCCCTCGAACGTAGAAGGGGCATTATAAAGACCAAAAGGAATTACCCTCCACGAGTAATGTCCTCCACGTACAACAAAGGTAGACTTTTTTTGTGCATCTTCATCAAGCTCCAAATGCCAGTATCCTGACGCCAAGTCCACCGTGGAAAACCACTTTGCGTCGGCAAAAGCGTCGAGGGAATCATCGATTGTGGGTAAGGATATGCATCCTTAATTGTTACATCGTTCAATCTCCGGTAATCTACACAGAATCGTTTCGTTCCGTCCTTCTGTGTTACTAAGACCACGCTCGACGCCCATGGGCTCTCAGTGGGATCAATAACCCCCGTTCCAATAAAACAGTAACCTGATGTTTATTCATCCTGATATCTGACGGGTTGCCTACGTGGATGTTCCCGAATAGGAAGTGCTGCTCCGGTGTTGATGGAATGTTTCACTAGTCCCGTTTTTCCAGGTCACTATCATTGAATGCAAACACGTACGTCCTGATAAATCCCGTATCCTAGGGAAATATTCTGGTTACATTTGAATTATACTTCTCTCGTAATGATCAGTTAATAATTAGGTAACACTTTATTTTTTTTTATTGAAGGATCTTCTGATTCAGGGTTTAAAGCCCCTACTTTAGTTCCAACCGTTACCATTTTATTCTCCGTCCCATGATTAAATACACGTAACGGAATTTCATGTTTCTTACTCACCACCAGGGTTCTAGCTAAGCACAGACCCCGGTCCTGTAATCCATAACCACTATAGGATTCTACTAAATAAGGCCCATCCAAATCACACACTCGATTCACGTAACCTCGTACTAAATACTCATGCCCCGCAGGAAGTTCTACAGTTTCACTTAATTACTGGTATTAAAAGAGGTTCTCCCTTTTCTGTCGTACATTTGACCCGTTCCTCCCCTAGGCATAACTCTAACATTCCTAAGTCAAGAATTCCACCCGACCTTAACAGGAAATCTATGCCTAAGAGTCCCGTAACTTTCGTCTCCGCCAAGATAACTGCCATCGAACGAGTAGCCCTACACACTACTGCGCTTCCCATGGTTTGGATAGGTTTCCCATCAGCCTGACGTAACTCCGTTCTAACCGGTTTTAATTGAGTGCGTTTATTTGTATTGATCTGGTAGTACAAAGAGATGGACAAAAACGTATCCGATGACCCGATGTCTATAAGTGAATTTGTCTCCGTACCTGCTCAACTTTGAAAGTTAAAAATTGCAGGCGTTTTTTTTTTTAGTTTAACGGTAGAAATCTTTTATCACAACGTTTTTCAGTTATTTTTCATTAATTCATTTTTTATTTCGGAAATATACATCTATATCATAGAAAAAAATAGAACAAGATATAAAATTTATTTAAATATACAAAGGATTACAAAAATCTTATAGTGGTTACAAATAACAACGACTAGTTTATTAGTACTAACAAGCATCCGCTTACGAAAGCTAAAAACCGAACAACTACAATATTCATCAAATGAATTAGGAATTCCATTGTTAACAAACATACCACTTGCACTACAATTTCTCGGTAACCTGAGCGACATTTTGAAGGAATTATTAAAACAAACTTTCAAAGAACGTATAGTTTTTTTTTTGTAATTTACCCAGAGTGCCGATCAGTACCTACTGATGCAGTATGACTTAAACAACATTTGTTTAACAAAGTTTTAAATGTTTAGTTTTAAATGTTTCTCTTTGAATTATTTATATAATTTATTGTATTTTGAGTTTTATTGCTTGTTTTGACAATGTATTGAATGTTGTGTATCGTATCTCTCAAATTTTGAAGTTGATTGAACCTACGGGAAAATAAGATTAGTAAAAAATATGACGTACTTAATTTATGTAATAAAAGGTTTTTGCGTCAGGGAGAATACTAGATATAATTTATTTTGCCCCACTCTGAAGTATAAATGTACCAAAGGTAACTAGCATGGCGCCTGTACCACTAGACCACTGTACTGAGTATTCGGTACATTTATACGTCAGAGTTGGGCAAAACAAATTATATCTAGAATTCTCCCTGACGCAAAAACGTATTATTAAATACATTGCAGTACCCGCTGCTTATTGGGCTCGAATTCTATCCCTAGCCACTAAGTGCAAGCTCGGTGGTATAGTGGTACAGGCGCCAGGATAGTTACCCGGAGATTGTGGGTTCGTGTCCCACCCGAGAACAACAACGAGTATTCTCAACTGTACTTAGTATTCGGTACATTTATACGTCAGAGTTGGGCAAAACAAATTTTATCTACGTACTTAATTTAAATAATACTTTACATTGGTTGTTGTATTAGTGTATCGTCTCAATGATATACTGAAATATATCTCATGTACAGCAATGTTCATTTACTGTTAATATAATTGCTAAGACAACACAAGGTAAGTGTAATTATGCTTGTATAATTAACATAATAGTATGCTCACTTGTACTAAGAATGACCGAACACTCCTCTGTGTGTTGGACAGAAGGTACCTTATGATCTTTATTTTGTGCTTCCATAACTGAAAATGTTCATGGTTTCAAATTTTAGGATAGTCTTGGCCTTCCATATTTAGCGAATTTGTATTTGCAATTTCGTAAACAAAAAAACATTGCAACAGCTGCTCTGGTTACTCGTAAACCACGCATGTGCAAACGGTATGTTGACGGTATCCTGTAAATTATCCAGAAGGATCAAGTCGACAAACTCATATAACATTTTAATGAAACGGATAACGCCGCAACATTAATTTCATATAATATATTTTATTTTGTATGAAAGTTTCGATACATCAATACCCTGGGGATGCCATATATGAAATGAAATTTAATGAAAATTATTAGTGGCTATTTTCACCTCAGTGAGTCTGACCATAGAAAAACTTTTTTCTAGTATTGTTAACAGAGTATTCGATACATTTCACGTCCTTGCATATAAAAACACATTATCTCTAGAAACATAAAGAATGAACATACTTTACAGTACCCGCAGCAGAATAATTATTGCGGGTTTGAGTCCCACTAGAAAACGGCTTAAATATCCCCACCTAAAATGTTTCTAGATCAGGATGCTTAATGCTTTGAACTATGTATGCTTTAACAGGAACTGACCTCTCTCAAAAGATTGACAATCTCACAAAAGTAAGAATATATTTTGAAACATAAAAACAACATTAACACTAACTATAACTATAACACGAGAACTTAAAACTAACATTAATACTAGCTATAGTATTATAGTAACATTACAATTAACACTACCATTAACATTCTAATAAAGCGATATTAATACTAACACTAACATTTACACTAACTGTAATGTAGTAACCTGAACACTAACAGTAACACTAATTATACAGTGTCATTAAATCATTAACAGTACCACTAATATGTACAATAACTGAAATACAGTAACATTAACACTAACAGTAACACTAATTATACAATGTTATTAAATCTTTAAGAGTAACACTAATATTTACACTAATTATAATATAGTAACATTCACACTAGCTCTGACATTAACACAAACAGTGTCATTACCACTAACATTAACACTTACTATAATACAGTAGAATTAACATTAAAACTAATTGTAATAAAACACTAATTGTAATAATTAGCATTAACACTAAAATTAACACAGAATATAATACATTAACATGAATAATAACGCTAACATTTACAGCATCTGTAATACAGTAACATTAACAACAAAGTAGTATAACAATAATATTAACACTAACTATAATCCAATAACATTAACACTACCTTTACACTAACAATACCACAGTAGCATTAACACTAACACAAATATTAATAATAATGTACATTTTTATAGCGCCATATCCGCAACATGCGCTCATGGTGCTTCTCCCAAGTTGTAGAAATGGGTAAAAAACAGTAGGGAGTAGTTTAAATAGAAGAAAACAGATGCGTTTTGACCAGTGATTTAAATACTGCCAGTGTTTCTGCAGACATTATGTGCTCAGGTAGGCCATTCCAGATTTTAGGAGCAAGGGTGGAAAGCTCTTGAACCCCATTTATTTCGTGGTCGCTGTTCGTCAAGAAGATGTTTATCAGATGAACGCAGATTTCGTGATGGTACATAGGGTTTAAGCAAAGTGGAAATGTACCTAGGTGCTACACTGTTAATATACTTGTAATTAATCAGGGCTATTTTATACTTGATGCGAAGCAGAACAGGAAGCCAGTGAAGCTCATTCAGAATTGGTGTGATATGAGCTTGCTTTTTTGATTTATAAGTCTTGCTGATGTGTTCTGGATGCGTTGTATGCGTTTAAGCTGAGAGATGTTTGTATTATTGAGGATGGAATTGCAATTTTCAAGCCTAGGAGTTATATAAGCATTGACTATTATCTCGCATACATTGTTGGTAATGTTTTTTTTCTGATCTGGCCTAACTTTCGGAGAGATGCAAAAGAACATGTGATGTTCGTGACATGGTCAACCATAGTTAGTGACTCGTCAAAGATAACTCCAAGATTCCTGACGTGTGAGGTTGGAGAGATCTGACATTTGTCAATAGAAATATGGTCAATGGTCACATTAGCTCGTTGTTGTCTAGAGCCGATAATGATAAGTTCAGTCTTGTCATCATTGATCTTAAGAAAGTTACTGGTCATCCATCAACTAAGCTCTTCAATGTACGTTTCCATACGATAAAGTGCGTTGTCAACTTCTGCTTGCACAGGGTCACAGGATACATAAATCTGTGTATCGTCAGCAAAACAATGGTAACATACTCCATATTTCTCAAATATTTCTACCATGGGTGTTATGTAGAGGCAGAAAATAATCGACCCAAGGGTAGAACCTTGAGGTAGGCCATATGATAAATTGGAGCTTGTGGATACAGATTCATTAATGCGGACAAAAGAGCGTCTAGATTGTAGATAAGATGTGAACCATTTCAATACTGTACCTGACAGACCAAAGTTAGAGTTCAGTCTATCAGGTAGAATATCATAATCTACAGTATCAAATGCTGCAGACAAATCCAGCAGCACGAGAAGCGTGACTTTTCCATGGTTCTTGGCCAATGGGAAATCATCCATAAAGTTTCAGAACAGCAGTTTCAACACCGACGGTAGCTTGATATGCTGACTGCAAAGGAGAAAACATATCGTGAGTATTGATGTGCTCCAAAAGTTGAATGACCACTATGCCTTCAAGCAGCTTAGCAAGAAAGCAAGTGTTAGAAATCGGTCTATAGCTTTTCGGATCATTTACATCCAGATTATTCTTTTTGAGTGTTGAGTGAATTTGTGAAATATTGAGAGCTAGTGGAACTTCACCAGATGTTAAGGACTCATTGATGGTAGAGATTAATTCAGAAATAATAGTTGGAATACATTGCCTTAGTACATCAGTTGGTAACGGATCAAGGTTGCATGTCTTGATAGGTGACTTAGATATGACAATCAGAACATCCTCTTCTTTAACAAGTCTAAAAAAGTTGAAAACTTGACGAGTCGCAAATGAGGAGGAAAACTGTTGCATATCTAAGGCTTCAAGATCTTCTCGTATTTTTCAATCTTCTCTTTGAAGAATATGTTAAACGTTTGAGCAAGTTCTGTATGTGATTCACAGAAAGGCAGTGGTGACATTTTTCTCTCTGTGTAGCAGCTGGTCAGTAATCTTGTAGATTTGACCTTGGTTTCTAATATTTTTCTTGATGAGATAATGAAAGTGATCTTGCTTAGATTTAGTAATTTCTTGTGAAACAGTGACTTTTTGCTCACAGTACAATCTTCGATCTTAGTATGTTTTGGATCTTCTCCACCTTCTTTCTAACCTATGTAGTTTGGTTTTTGCATGTCGAATATTTTCATTGTATCACGGTGCAAGAGGGTGTAATTGTACAACCCTAAAGCTAACTGGAGCATGGGAATCTAGTGTTTTCTTCAAGAAATTGTTAATGTTGTTGATTCTAATACCAAGGACACAATGCATATCGTTGTTTTGACTCAGCCATTTAGCTATATCAGCAGTAAACAAATCTGTGTCAATAGCTTTGATGTTTCGTGTCCTGATGGTTTTGGAGAGAGCTGGTGCACCACCACGCTTAGTTGTTTCACGTGGAATTTGCTTACACAGCAACATTGACACTGACATTAACATTAACACTAATTATAATTCAGTAACATTGACATTAACAATAACATTAACTTTAGTAAGCGACATTAATACTAACTCGACAATAACATTCTCTGCAATAACGTTAATACTGGCATTAATTACAGTAACATTAATACTAGAATTAACAAATTCGTACAAAACTGAACTGTAGATTTTACTGTTTATTATAATCAGATATATCTGAATATTTGCCATCTGAAATTTTAGAATGTTAATGACGAAAATGTGGAAGAGGTTGCAGTAGACCTTGAGGTTTTGATAAAGAATGCAGACGATTCTGGCGAACTTAAACCAGCTGATGAATTGGCAGTGTCAAATGCATTGGAACGGATAACCGATATAGGATCTGCAAACGAAAATGTAAGCACAAAAGTAACAACCTTTTCCGAATTATTTGCATTCTCACTCGTTTATTTTGTTTAAAGCTTAAACTTGTTTTGTATAGGTAACCTCTGCTGTTGTTGGTATAATTAACACGGTACTAGATGCTTTGGATTCATCGGATAAACCGCTAGAAGCAACAGCTCTAATTCTTGAATCTTTAGAACAACAGATCAGTACAGCCGCCACCAGTGGTCAGAACTACACCCAGAACGAAGAAAATCTATCTGTGAAAACTCTTAGTTTTGATGAAAAGAATTATACTAAAGTCGGATATACTGTTGATGAGGGCAAACAAGGTGTATTATGTTTTGATGATAGTTGCTCGGTAAAGGATCAGCATATTGCAATACCAATAAGCGTTATTTCGTCAACTGGTATGTTCTGTTTTTAAATGGAAATGTATATTTTACAACCACCATCTTAAGCTACACCATATCCCTTTCAAAATACAGATATCCGCTACGTAACTTAACTGAACCCAATATGCATGTTTTATGGGTCCATGTCCAATAGCATACTACTCAAATGCTGATATAATTTTGCTGCGTAAATAATTCAAGGCCCGTAAAGGGGGAGGGGTGCCAAAATAAATAGTCCTCGGTGATTCGCAACTTTCAATCAATTTTTTATATCCAGGGTACCACCCTGGATCATTCACCAAATGCAAAATTACTGAATGTACGTTTGTAAGTATATAATTTTACCTAACGGACACTTGGACGAATGAAAAAAAAAACCCAAACCTTTTTAATTGAATTGAGTTTATGTTAATTGTCCTATTAACTTTCTCAAATAATTCAACTCGAAGCTGGAAAAGGTTTGACAAGAATCTTCTACTGTACAGTTGCTGTTTATTTGTTAGATGGTTCATTTAGAAAACACGATTTTTAAAAATTTTGTTCGGTGAAATGTCTTTTCTGAAACGATTTTCGACACAAATAGTGTTTTTTTTTTTCTATCGAGGCAGCCCCATTCTCCTTTTTCCAGTATCCATTTGGTCAATGGACTTTCAGTGAGATAGCATATATAAATTTAAGACGAATTAATTCTTCGATGCTCTCTTGGCTAAAAATGTCGTCAAACCATCAGTCAAATGTATGTTGACGAACTTTGCTTCGGTAGTGCCGCCGTCACCACCACCACCACCACCACCACCAAGTAGAAATAAAATGAAAATAACGTCTGCTCGTTGACATTCATGCCGCTACATCGGTTTCATTGCTATTGTTACTGGAGTTATTGTATTATTGCAAAGGCTGATTCAAGAGTCAGACCCGTCTAGGACACCCTAGTATATACAACTTTGATTCTTCAACGCCCCTCTTAATAAAAAGTTATAGTCTGCCTACTACTACTGTTACAAACACTAATCATTTATCTTTCATTGTTGACTCTACTTTGTCCATGAAACGTCATAATTAATAACATTTGTCGGATGTTACGTAACATTATACTGTTGTTTGAACACAGCTAAGTTAATTAACACCTTAGTGACTTCACGATTGGATTATTTTAATGAAGTATTGTATGGATTGCCCACTTCTCCAATTCGTAGAATTCAGCTAATTGTGAATGTTTGAGCTCGACTTGTTAATAAATTTTCTAAATCTCAGCACACCACCCCATCCTCCGAAACCTAGTTTGGTTACCTATTAAGCAACGTATTATTTTTAAAATGCTTTTATTTGTATTTAAGTCCATCCATAATTCATCTTTCCAATATATTTCTGACCTACTTTTCTCTCGTTCCTCAAAACGCACTCATACTCTAAGGTCAACATCGGACCAAGCGCTTCTTTTCTGCTCACCTTGAAAGTTAAAGTCATATGGGGAAAGAACCTTCTAGGTTAATTCACTAAAGTTATGGAACACTTTACCATTGTTCGTGATTCACCCTCTGTTTTCAAACATTGTTTGAAAACTTACCTATTTAGTTCCTTCTGATTCTCTTTTCATTTTCACTTCACATCGCATAGAGACCTTGTAATTTTGCGCTATTTAAATATTTAACCATTAACTATTAACCATTTCTATTCTTATCATTTTCTAGTCAAGTATTACTTATATATTTGTGTTAATATTTAATGTATTTTACCTAAATATTGATGTTGTATTGTGGTAGGCCTAAATCTGAATTATTTTTCTTTTCAGCTCAAAGAACTAATATAAGTTTTACAGCGTATTACAATTGGAACTTATTCCAGTCCGGTAGATTAAATAAGACATTGTCTAGTGTTGTACTTTCAGCGTCAGTTTATGGAGATACCATTCCTGAAGTACTTCCGGACCCTGTTAAAATTGTTCTAAACGTACCAAAGGTAATTATTTCCTTTGTGTTTTGTATTCTGTTTTACTACCACCTCTGCCGCCTCTTGTCCTATTCATTGCAACACATATTACAAGCTTTAGATGTTTTACCTGCTCTACGAATTAAATTATAAATATTAAGTAAAGATTTTTTCTTGAAGAATTCATATGTTAATTGGTCTTCATTAGCTCACTAACAATAAAATTTAAAAACCATCAAAATACAAGTTAAAACGCTTACAAATTGCTGTATAAATAACTTCGGAGTTGTAATATTTTTATACAGAAAATATACATTAGCATATGGTACGGCAATCCATACTATACAGTGATTTAAAATATAATAGCTATAATAATCAATCAATTTAATATTTATGCTTTGTTTCTAATGTACTATCCTTAGCATTATTTTAATGTGGGTATCCATTAAAGTCAAAGTACAATCTATCGTAATCACAGACTTTCTTCATCAGTGCTTCTATGAAAGGATGTCTTGTGGAAACGGAACGCTATTCCCCAACCTACAACAACAACAACAGTTATGTCATTGTGTTTATTAACGAAAATCCACTTTGTCCAATCACAGCTGTTTCAGTAATAGAAATTAAGACACGCGCCGGCAACGCTGTGTATGTACTACCGGAGTAAATATACACGCACATACCACACGCGGGGAAACCCGGAAGTTCAGTGAAGCAATACAGTTATACTTTAACAGCCAATTAGAGAATAAATTAAGGCAGTCAGTGAGATTTTCTATTGTCTATTTATAATAAACGTACACTTATTCGTAATTTGAAACGCGATGATCAGCTTCACTTGTTTAGAAGACTCGAGCAGTGTAGCAAGAAATTAGTAAGTTGTGAAACTTCAATTGAATTTCTACAATTATGTCAGAATCTTGGGCTTACCCCAACATT